>VDFB02004276.1:0-13963 GCA_007258455.2 Sequoia sempervirens | reverse complement strand
ACAATTTATGTTGTTTTCGATAAGGAATTGTTGATCGTTCTTCTCTAGCTTTGGCGAAATTGTTTCATTTTTGATATGCAATAGAATTTGGCTATATTGTTTCATTTATGATAAGGTGTTGTTCAGTAAAGAATTTTCTAGGTTGTTGTTGAAACCATTATTATTTCATTTAAGGCTTCCGTTTTGTGTTGATGGTTGCAACACTATACAGTTTATGTTGTTTTCCATAAGGCATTGTTGGTTGTTGTTCTCTAGCTTTTGCTATATTGTTTCATTTTTGATACGCAATTAAATAGTGCATGTTATGGAGTTTATGTTGTTATCCATAAGGCATTGTCAAATATTGTTCTGTAGCTTTGGCTATATTGTTTCATTTTCAATAAGGTGCTATTGAAACCAATATTGATTAGTTTATGCTTTTTGTGTGGTGTTGATGGTTGCAAGGAAATTTAATAGATTATGTTGTCAAGATTGTTTCCATCCCCCTTGCATGTGTTTGTTGTTGTGAATTTTTTTTTTGAGGTTATGCCCATCCAATCCACTATTTAAAAAAAAATGTTGTGTTGCAGGCTTGTTCTATTTTTTTTGGGCATAGCTTCATTAGAATAAAACCTCGTATCCAAATTTATGCATGAACTATTGCATTGTAGAAATTAATATGCTATTTTTTTTCCATTACAACTAATTGTGGTGCAAGAAAATTTAACACCTTAATGCATTGTACCTTTGAATTTAATCGAACGTATTGACTGAGGCATGTCTAAGAACTTCAAGATATAATAGTATGGTTATGTGCCAATAAACCAATAATTAATTCATGATAACTTCATCACAATCAGTAACTAACCAATAATAAACATGATCCCATGTCATGTCTAAATCTGACAAAGTAACAATTTTAAAATGTTCATCAATACCTTCACTATTTATTGATATATGAAGAAGGATCTTCTTTCCATGGTCATCAAGCAAAATTATTTCTTAGTTTTGACAACAACATGGTCTAATGTTCTTCTTTTATTGTTTTTGATGAAGATATAAAAGTTGGACAAAATCCCACACACCATAAATTCATCATTTTATAAGGGGAAACCCTCATACATGGGATGTGAGAATATAAAATATAGAGAATCCAGACCTTGTTGAGTGTGAATGTTTTGTTTACCTATCTAAATAATGTTTCATGATTCATACAATACTTAATTGGAATAAAAAGGTGCTAAGGGACAAAGATTTAATCATGAAATTTGAGAATAAAGACCATAAGGTTCAATCAAAAAGATATTATTAGTTTTACTTATAATAATATTTTCACGATTCTGTTAATGCATAATAGAATGACTCAAAGGTACATACCCATTTCACTTATTGATTGATATGTTTTATTCTAGTTTTCCAAACCTTGCATTTAAAACTTGTCGAAGTCATAAAACAATTTATGCTATTTTATGGTAGACCTGCATACATTGTCCACTAGCGTATATAATGGTGATATAATTTTTTTTATTACACTTAATATACAGGTTGTCATACATATGAATGTTATCTGCAACTAATTTCACAAATATACATATCTGCACATAGGGAAAATTAAATGGCACACAAAAAAAGAAGGAAAAACAACATAAACTATATAACATTAACTATTTTATTGTGTTGCAACCATCACCACAAAACGAAGTCCATAAATGAAATAATATTGGTTACAATAGCGGCCCAAATGGAAAAACCCACAAAACACAAAAATTCACAGTAACAAACCCATGCAAAACCATCGCCACAAAATAGTGAAATTAAAATGGTGGTTGGCATCAACATTAATTATTGTATGGTCTCTATGTAGTGGTGATGGTTGCAAAGTATGAAAATAGTTCATGTTATTCTTGATAAGGAATTGGTGGTTGTTGACCTCTGGCTTTAGCAATACTACTCCTCCATGCATATACTCATACAAATTCATTATAGACACATATATCTACACATGTTGTATCCACTCAAAAAAATCAATTGCATGCATATATGTTTATGTATATGCATGTGTATATGTATACATGCAAACAACCATGTCCACAAGTATATATAAGAACAACTGCAAATACTGATACATGTGTTGAATAGGGCGATCAAACTTGTACCTTTAGAAAAGCTCATCATCTTGGCTCACAACTTTGATAGTAGGAAAAGCCACATAACAACACCCAACAATTCCTTATTGAAAATTGCATAGAATTTTGCTATGTTTTTTGAGGTTTAAAATGGCAGGTGTTATTACAACCATTTCCATACACCGAAACCATACAACAATTAATGTTGATGCCACAATGATGAGATTCTATGAAGGTACAAGTTTGATCACCCATTTTCAAGCTTCAATGAAGGTGGTTGGAGGTTATTTTGTGTTTTTTGAATGAGGTGATGGTTGAAAAAGCAATACAAAAGTCTTGGCTCTAATAATTTTTCCCCAAAAAATGATATAGAACAAAAGAAGGGCTGCTCTCCACCCTACCATATTGTGTCATGGAGCTTGATAGGCTATCACCAAACACCTGAGCAAGTACATACATCGTCCACCATTGTGATCATTAGTAAAAAAAATGTTCCTTATTGCACTTAATATAGAAAGGATTTGCACCACATGCAAACCATAAATGAAACAATATTAACTTCAATAGTGTCATAGACAACAGTGGAATTCACAGTAAATCACCACAAAATGTGAACCATAAATGAAACAATATTGGTTTCAACAGTGAGCCAGATGGAAAAACCACACAAAATAGAAGAATTCATAGTAACTAACCCATGCATGTGAACAAATTCTTTTTTTCAACTGTACCTTATTGAAAGTGAAACAATATAGCCAAAGCTAGAGAACAATAATCAACAATGCCTTATGGAAAACAACTTACACTATATAAAATTAACTATTTTATTGTGTTGCAGTCATCACCACAAAACAACATATACATGCATATCTTCATGTAGGGAATGATAGGTTGTATTTTAAGTGTTATATCGAACATTGATGTCACCATTGATCGCAGTGATGAATAATGCCTTGTTTTGTTGTGTTTCACTTTATTTCCCCTATGTGCAGATATGTATGTATGCCATAGTAGATGCAAACAACATTGATACATACTGAGACATTCTTGGAATGATAAGCCGTATTTTAAGAGTTATATGGAACATTGATGCCACCATTGATTGCAGTGATGGACAATGTATTTCCCCTATGTGTAAATATGTATATATGTCATAGTAGATGCCAACAACATTGATACATATTGATCCCTATGTTTATTCTATTGGGACATTCTTGGAATGATAAGCTATTTTTTAAGTGCTATATGGAGCATTGATGCCACCATTGATCACAGTGATGGAAAATGTATGTTCTTGGTTGGTTGTTTTGTAAGAACATAGACTATTTTTGAAATGATCTACAAAGGGTTTTCTAAATGTGCCTCTTCCTGCTTGCTTTCTTTCAACTTCCTTCTTTGTCTAGCCACTATAAAAATACAAAAAAATGGTTTTAGAGGAAAAAAACCACAAAATAGAAGAATTTACAATAAGAAACCCATGCAAAAAGAAACACAACATGGGTTGCATGCTGCATATGAATATTGTTTGTATATAATAATATTTTCTGCATCTAATTTCACATATGTAGATATCTACACGTAGGAAAAATAAAATGAGTGGCGAGAGAAGATGACATTCTCTCCATCTTGCTATAGTTTGGTGAGAGCCTATGAATCTCTATGACTCGATATGGCTGGGTGGATAGCATGCCTTGTTTTATTGTGTTTCATTTTATTTTCCTATGTGTAGATATGTATGTATGTCAAAGTAGATGTCACGAGCAACATTCATATATATTGTACACTATGTTTATTTCTTTGGGAAATTAGTTGTTGTTTGTTTGAGCCTTAATAGGGTATTCTTGGAATGATAGACTATATATTAAGTGTTATATGAAACATTGAAGCCTTTTTTTTATTATTTATTTTCCCTCATATTGTTAATGTCTCTACAAAAAAATTGAAACATAAAAAATTTGAAAGAAAAAATTGTAAATAGAGCTCATCAGCCTTTGTTGCTTTAATTGAACATTCAGTCCTTGTGTTGTTGTGGCATAGAGCTCATAGTCAGCTATCGGAATTTCAGCTCTTAGCTTTTTGAAGAGAAACCCCAGCAATGTTGATGGACTCTAGCTCTCCCTAGGCTGTTGGACAACCCTTAGGCAACAATCCCATAAGTCTATTCCTTGTTTTGTTTTTGTTGTTAAGAATTGTATTGACTCTTTTCCATGTGCATCCTGTGAACTACGAAATTGATTTGTATCAATTAGTGGTCCTTGTAATATATAGTCTAACTTATTTATATTAGAGCTATTTATGTGCACTTCACCTTTTTGTTTGCTAGCCATTTGTGTTGGAGTAAATTAATCATTAGTAGTTTACTCTAGTTCTTAATGAAAACTTAGGAAAAGATCATCTAGTTTTGATTGTTAGTGTTATTGCATTAATCATGCATTTCAATTAGTTAAGTGACTTAACTGATTCATGCATTCTCTTATCTCACTCATGTCTTAGTCAAAACTCCATAACATGTTGAGTTGAACTCCACCATTCAGAAATTTGATGTTGAGTTCATTTTAGTCTACATAAGGATATTTAATCCTTCATTGTATTTATTCAATAATCAATAATCATTATTGTTTCACATTGTTCAGTGCTTGGGTATGTGCAAGATCATGATGGACCAAAAGTGGCAATATGATGGGTATGTGGCTGATGACTATTTTTTTACCCAAAATTGATGAAACGAAAAGGGTTTTAAAGGAGATTATCGACTTTCACTAATATAAATTATGCTTTACTTTGAATTTTAATAAGTAATTATTATTCATTTTCTATTCAAATTATGCATACTATAGTCACGATTGATAAGTTGATTGAAAAACATCTATAGCTTTCAAACGGTATCACATTTTTTGAATCCAAAACATGTGTCACATTCTATGCTTCATACTATAGGATTAAAAAAAAGAAAATTGAATTTTATGAAGTTTTAACCAAGTTAAGGTCATCGACATAATGAGTTTTTTTATATATTTTTAAAATTTGTAATAAAATCATGATTAATTTTTTGGGAAAAAATTACAAAAAATATGCATCACATTGTGGCATGAGTCCTCTATATATCTAAAATCTTATAAAAAATATTATCATTTTATTTATTGGTTAGGGTGGTCAAACATACACCTACTTCTTATTTTTCCCACAAATTTAAGTACCATTGCATTGAAATTTCCAATTTTTCACCAAATAGATATATTTATTTTTAGACAAAACCTAGTAGTTTAGAAACTACATTAAATTTTCCATAGATTCTATTCTTACACATTTTTTTAAATAATATAGATAACTTATTCAAATATTTACATCAAGTTGCCTAACTCGATTTTTTGAATTTTTGCCATTTAGGGCTTTTTTTTCCATGATGATCCGCACATACGGCTTGATCTTTTATCTTCCTAGATCTTCCTAGTTTCTACATGGTATCAGAGCTTAGGGGGAGATATTTTCAAGCCAAAGGTGAATGAAATGGTATTTTTTTGGATTTCATTGTTGTGTGTTTACAATTTTAGGAAGATGATTAGACATATTTAAAGCATTTTGGAGGCGTTGTTTGGAGTCAACCTATTGTCTCATAGCAGAGATAAATTCACCCATCTCAGTCTTGTTAGTCCACGCAACTTACATACCCATTCATCGGCTTGAATTGATTAATTAAGGTCATATTTGTGGTGCAGCGTGTAGTAGAGCTAGGTGACATTGAGGCATTATTTGTAGGTTTTTGCAAACCTGCTACTTTCCACTCCCTTCATGGTGGATCTCTTATTGCATCTATGAAATTTTGAGGTTGTAAAGGGGTCCTTTCATGGGTGCTTGTGTATATGGTTTTTCCACACCATATTATGGCATTTAAAATCTACCAAGGCGCATTAGAGGTCGATGGTGTTGGGGTATAGATGCAATTTTTCTTATTAGGCTCATTGGTGGGCATTGGCGTTTATATCTCTGTCACTGCAAAAAGACCTCCACTCCAATTGATCTATGTATTGGTCATGGTTTATTGCTGATATGTCACAGTCAATGAAGAAATCTATAGTTTGGAGGCCATGTTTCTTCCAAAAAAAGTTGTTATTGCAATCAAATGTGTGATTGGAAGGCAAGGAGGTGTGATCTTGAAGGTTGGGAAAATGGTTTAAGGCAGCGATTTAAATTGCTGCAATAATCTATGTTAGATGGCTTGGACATAGGCATAATTGGCACTATTTTCTATCACTCAGCTTGAGAAAAATGGAGTATAGAAAGGTGGCTTTGACATATATGTATCTACTGTCAAAGGAAGATACTTGCCTTGAATCCCACTCAACCAGCTTAAGTGATTTTAGGCTATAGCCCATGATCTATAGTGAGGAGGCCACGATTTGAGGAGGGGACACATTTTCAAGAGAAGCGTCTCGTGCACAGATGTTGTAACCACCATTTGGAGGCCCACCCCTTAATTTGTAGGCTACACCAATCTACTCTCCATAATACCTTTGCTTAGGTCATGTAAGGTGCAATTAGAGATGCATTTTTCTTCTCCCTGAGCCACAATTTTATCAATAGCTAGGGCGATTTACTCTGGTAAAGCCACATATTTCTTTTGGAGGTTATGAATTCCCTTGGCAGACACATATTCTCCAATAGAGGGAGTGATTAAAACCTATAGGTGTATGAGTTTCCTTCTTGAGGGCATCGTTTGTATTTTTTCAAGTAGATTTATGTGATTGCAATCAAGTTTTCACCAAAATGGAGGCAGATGTAAATCTTTGTTTCTAGATGCATGCATGTTTCTTTTAGCATCTAGTATAGGTTTTTTTCATTTTGCTTATGAATAAAAAAACTTAGAATATTAAAATTTTGTAATTAACTATTGAGCTCTGCACTCTTCCTCCCATCGACAGCCAAAAGTATTCTTCTATTCTAAATTCCTGTCTACATGAGATTCCAAAGTTGCATGATCCTTGTGTGCTTCGAGAGTTTCCTTTTAGTAGGGTTCCTGACTACATGAGCTTCCAGAGTCGCATCCTCATATGCTTCGAGAGTTTCTTTCTAGCGGGACAATATTGATCATTAGATAAACAATGGCATCATCCCTAACAAAGGGAATCTTTGTAGTTCTTTAGTAGTTGTAGTTTTCTTCTTTAGTTGGATAAATTGTTGACAACCGCATCATCGTTGTTAGCCCGCCATCTTCATTTCTTTTGCAACTTGTTCTCTATCAATCTTCATAAGATCTTGGATCAACATCATCGCTTTCTGACATGTGGACATGTGATCAATTTTCAGAGGCATCCATCTTTGCATTCTTTTCCTTCATTAGTTTTTTGCTTCTCCTTAGTTTTCATTCAAGGGGGATGTTGGAGTAAATTAATCATTAATAATTTACTCTAGTTCTTAATGCAAACTTAGGAAAAGATCATCTAGTTCTTATTGTGAGTGTTATTGCATTAATCATGCATTTCAATCAATTATGTGACTTAATTGATTCATGCATTCTGTTATCTCACTCGTATCTCAGTCAGAACTCCATCACATGTTGAGTTGAACTCCACCATTTAGAAATATGATGTTGAGTTCATTTTAGTCTACATAAGGATATTCAATCCTTCATTGTATTTATTCAATAACCAATAATCATTATTTTTTCACATTGTTCACTATGCTTGATCATTTATCTTCCTAGATCTTCCTAGTTTCTACAATTTGGGAGTAGCCTATATGTTAGGAAAAAAATGGTTCCAATTTTGAGATGTATCAACATTGATATGTTCTTCCTTGTTTATATTCAGCTGTAACTAAGCAAATTTTCCTAGGGTTAGCAAATTAATGCATTAACATAAAAACACAAAGTGATAATGAAGTGCAAAGGAAAAACATGAAAACAATTGAAAATATCTCACCAAAATGTCTTCATTCTCCATGGTTGACCTCCATTATACCTTCTCAACTTGCTGCAAATATGATGTTTCCCTCAGATTTATGATGAGGAATCTAATGACAATGACAAGCCCTAAGAAAATGTTGAAGGATTTGAGAGATTACATGCAATACTAAGCTATAATGCAACTAGTAAGCAAATATGATCTATGACTAAAGTATTCCTAAATGTAAAAAATTCCAAGATTTAAGAAGTCAAGAGCATGAGAGATAGAAGATGACAAAAGAGACTAAAATTTCCTTTTTATAGAAAATGCAATTTTAGGGGAATGGCCAGGATTAAAAGTTGACAAATTCCCTAGAATCAATGGACAAGATTCAATTTGACAACCCACAATTAGGGCTAGGGAAACATTAGGGAAAATTTGAAATGAATGGACATGATTGATTTTTAGAAAATCAAATCAAGGGTTGACAATGAACGTGACAAGACATAAGATTAGCACAAAAAAAGAGGTGGCTGGAAAATCAAATAATAATAGAAATTATTTGATTTTTGGAGGAAAGAGACTATTTTGAATTAAAAATTAATTTAATTCAAAAGGTGGGACCACATGACAGTAAATAATTAATTTAAATTATTTACTAAAAAGAGGGAAATGTCAAATAAGATAATTAAATAATTGAAGATAATTATTTAATTAGAGAAGGTGACCAATAATTAAATAAATTAAAGAATCTATTTAATTATAAGAAGACTTAAGAATTAGTGACATATTAAATAAATAAACAAAATTTATTTATTTAATAATCAGACATTATAATGAAATAAGAGTACTCAAATAAATTAAGAAATTTATTTAATTATGGGAAGATATTAGACAATTAGTGATGTATTAAATAAATAAATAAAATTTATTTATTTAATAATCATGAAGAATAAAAAGACATGAAATAATTATATGATTATGAATTATTTAATTAATAGTCGAAGGTGGACCAAGGATGTAATTAAAATGTCTTAATTATGCTAGGAAGAAAAAGGTGAAAAAATAGAGCTTGCAGGCCTAGGTCATTTTTATGTGTCTACATCAACAAAAATCCAATCTTGTTTGTTTCTTGCTTGACCTTTCCATCCTTTCATATTCATCTATTATATGCACTTTTGAAGTCGGAGTGATCTTGTAACCATGTATAGTTATCTATGTGTCTGCATATCGGATGCCAATAATCAGTTCATTTTATGCTGCCTCTTTCCCCCACTTTTGTTTCTAGAATCGTGTTCTCCTTTTGGAGTCGTGTCACAGTCTTCAACATCTCATTTCTTTTGATTAGCTAAGAAAAACTACTAGTGAAAAAAAAAGAAGTGTAGGTGACATCATTGATAACATACTGAGCATTCATTGCACCAAAAGACTCATATTGCAACATTATTTTGCTAGCATCTACGATAAGCTTGTTGCAGCCTCATCAAAAGAAGTATCCCAAGTATCGTTCGTGTGGACTTCCATCTTTAGCTGCAAAAATATCAAAAGTCACAATTAGCCATAGTTGTCTAGCATTTAGGGAAGTACCATATATTTTTTGTAGTCTTCACACTTTTTCTTGCATTGTCTTTCATTGGCCTGCAAGGGACATGCAACATAATAAAATGCACCAGTTTAAATATATTTCACTATTGGATTGATAGTAGTTTCTCGAGTGCATACAACATCTTGATATAGATCTATGTAGATATATGTGTCTATAATGCATTTATATGCATATATGCATGCAAATTTGATAGTTTATATGTATGTGTCAGTGTGTATGCATTTTCCACATGTATCTATGAGGTCATGTCTTTATCTATATATAAATATGTCCAGTTTTAAATATTAGTATAGTTGTTTGCTTCTTGTCTATTCCAATTGCCACATAATTTTATCTCTCCACAATTGTTGTTGGCTATAATGTTGGCTCTATTAAATCCATAGTTATTCCACATTCGATAATTGCACGTGGTTAAAATATAGAATGTAATAACAATTTTTTTATCTCATTTGTCTGGTTTTAATCTTCTTGTGTTGGCTAAGTGTAGAATATTCTGATATATGTTCTTTATAATCTTCTCATGTTGGTTAAATGTGGTCCTGCCTTTGCATTCATAAAGCGATGTCACATATGGTTATCTTTTATTTTATTAGAGTTGCACATAAAACTTCATTTTTGTTATAATATTTCCTATGTGACGTTCAATCATTATTGTGGTCTAGAACCAACTGCAGAATAATTTTGTGATTTTTCTTGAGTCTAGGTTATTAAAATCTATCATTGCACATGATTAAAATGTAGAATGCAATTTCAAAATTTTGACATTTGATTATGTGGTTTTAAACTTCTTCCGATGGCTCAACACTTGTAGAATATTCTCATATATTTCCTCTATAATCTTCTAATGCTACTTAAATTTTCCCATACTTATTTCAATCTCATGAATGTGCTTTTAATCTTCTAATGCTGATTGAATGTTGAATATATTGGTCTTGGCTCTCCATTGATAAATCCATGTCACATATATATGTATCTAAATGAAGATGCATACAACACACATATATATCTACATTTATACTTGTTGATACATGTAATTAAATTTAAACTTATGCATACACACACACACACACACACACATATATTCTCACATGCATTGACAAGTATAGGTGTGGATAACTATGTATGTTGTGTAGCTCAAGCTACAACTCAACAATAAACAATTCCTTATTGAAAATAACATAAACTACTCAATTAATCTACTAAGTTTTGAATGCAACCTATTATTGCAACCATCGCCAATATATGCAACCCATGCATGAAGCAATGTTTCTGTCACAAGCTTATCTAGATTTCAACTTATATACCTAGATTTAAACTTATCTATATTTGTTCTTGCATCTATTGACAAGTTTAGGTGTGGATATCTATTCATGTTGTTTGCAAAAACACTTTTCACAATGGTGGCTCACAATCTTTAGAACACCTGAAGCTATAGAACAACAGTCAACAATGCCTTATTGAAAATAACATAAACTGTTTAATTGCTTTGGTAACTTTAGAATGATAAATATTATTGTGGTTGTATATGTGGACTGTTTTATTTCTTATTGTGGCTATAGATGTGGACTGTTTCATTGCTTTGCAACTATCACCACTACATGGAAACCATAAATGAAATAATATTTTTCAAGCTATTCAACAACAATCAACAATGCGTATATATGTGCATCTAACTTCATATATATATATTGGTGTAGATTTTGTTTTGCAGTTGCATATATATGTATTGCATGCACGTTGGATGCATATGTAGGAATTTTCTGCTTGGAAATATATAAATATAAAAAGTATGTGTTTCTTTTGTTGTGTTTCATTTCTCTTTTACTGTGTGCAGATATGAATGTATGCGGAATTAGATGTAGACAAAATTCATATATACTACTCTCCATGTTTATTGTTTTGGGAATCTAAAGTTAAATGCACCTTTTTTAGTTATTATTTCTTTTAGCATCAAAAAGGAGTTGTTAGAATGATAGGTTGTATATTAAGTGTAATAAGGAACATTGACTTCACCATTGATCAAAGTGGTGGATGATGTATGTTCTTACTCATGGGTTTGGTGAGAGCCCATGAGGTTCCATGACCCAATATGGTAAGGTGGAGAGTAGGCCCTATTTTTTGTGTGTTTCATTTTATATTTCCTATGTGTAGATCTATATGTTTTTGAAATTAGATGCAAACAACATTCATATGTTTGAAGTACAACTATGGATATATATGTGTGTTGTCTACATAAAAGTTTAGATGCATATATAACTGTATAGATCTTCCTTTGTAAGCATATATGTAGACTCTTTTATTGCTTTCCAACCATTGCCACTACATGGAAATCATAAATGAAAAAATATTTTTGGAGCTATTCAACAACAATCAACAATGCATTTATATGTGCATTTAACTTTGGATACATATATATCGATGTAGATTTTGTTTTGCAACTGCAAATATATGTATTGCATGCATTGGATGCATATGTACGAATCTATTACTTAGAAGTATATACACACAAAAAAGTATGTCTCTTTTGTTGTGTTTCATTTTTCTTTTCTTGTGTGCAGATATGTATGTATGTGAAATTAGATGTAGACAACATTCATATATACCCCTCCCCATGTTTATTGTTTTGGGAAGATAGTTGTTATTTGTTTCATCCTCAAAGAGGCATCCTTACAATAATAGGCTTTATATTAAGCATAATAAGAAACATTAGTTTCAACATTGATCATAGTGGTGGACAATGTATATTCTTGCTCAAGGGTTTGGTGAGAGCATATGGAGCTCCATGACCCAATAAGGTAGGGTGGAGAGCAAGCCTTATTTCGTTGTTGTTCATTTTACTTTCCCTATGTTTAGATATCTATGTTTGTGAAATTAGAAATGGACAAAATTCATCCCTATGTGTAGATATGTATGTATGTGAAATCAAATGCAGACAACATTCATATATACTCCTTCCTATGTTTATTATTTTCATAATATAATTACTTTTTTTTTGTAGGCCTATACTTAAAATTCTCCACAAAAAATTATTGCTACTTGGAATGGCTTGGCCTTGTGTCCATTCATCCAAAATTATTGCAATAATTGACAAAAGAAATGGTACATATGATTCAATTGATGGTTGCAGTTTCCCTATTCGAGAGCAGCATAGTGCATTTATTGAAATTGTTCTTGTTTGTCAAAGTAATAAAATATTTTATGCTATTCTCCATAAAGACATTGTTGATTGTTGTTTTGTGGCCCAAAAAAAATTATTTGATCTATGGTTTATGTGTAGTGGGAATGGTTGTAAAGTAATAAAATAGTTCATGTTCTTCTCGATAAGGAATTGTTGGTTGTTTTTGTATGGGTTCAAGCATAGTTGTTATTTGTCGAGGCCTCAATAAATATTTCACCAATGTTTCATATGACACTTAATATACAACTCCCATTGTAAAAAATCCTTATTGAGGTCTAGAAAAATAACAAATATCCTTCAAGAAGAACATGGACTATTTTATTACTTTGTAGAGATGGTCACCAAAAAGAGACCATACAACAATTAATGTTGATGCTAGCCAGAATTTAATTTCACTAGCCTTCTCTATCGACATGCCAAATTCTTTTAATTTAAAAAAAATAAAAAAATTCCACCTTTTTCCCAAATAGAATCTGAGCATCAAAAGGGTTAAAAACTGGGAAGGCTTACAAAAATTCTAGCCAAAGTTCACACAATAGGGGAAAATGACACAATTGGAGGTTTCCATAATTTTTTCATTTGATTTATGTAGTTTTAATCTTCATGTGTTGGTTGAGTGTGGAGTATATTGCTGCTACATGTGAATTCCTAAAGTTATGTTGCATATGTCTATCTTTGATATTGTTATGCTTGTATAAATTAGAATGATCTAGGCTCTATATTAAGTGCAATAATAGACCCTTTGTAGAGCAGATGTGAAAACCCACAAAACACAAAAAATCACAATAACAAACCCATGCAAAAAATAATATTTTCTCAACAATACCTTATCGAAAATGAAACAATATAGCCTTTTCAATAGTACCTTATCAAAAACGAAATAGTATACTATAAAATAGAGAACAACAATCAATAATGCCTTATGGAATCAATTTTGTTTTCATCTACTATGACATACATACATATTTCCACATAGGGAACATACATGGTCCATCACTCCGATCAATTGTGCCATTATCAAGACTTTTGTATTGATTTTGGAACCATTACCCCATGAAAAAACACAAAATAACCTCCAACCACCTTCACAGAAACTTCACAATGGATGATCATACTTTCACCTTCATAGAAGCTTTCCCTCTTGGTATCAACATTAATTGTTGTATAGTTTCCATGTAGTGGCAATGGTTGT
>VDFB02004275.1:0-20243 GCA_007258455.2 Sequoia sempervirens | reverse complement strand
AAATATCAAAGTCATAAGCCCGCAGCTTGCTGACCCACTTCTGCTGTCTGTCGTTGAGATCTCGCTGCCCTAAAAAGTGTCTAAGACTGTTATGATCAGTCTTGATGCAAAACTTGCTGCCAACAAGATATTGCCTGAATTTAGCTAAGGCATGCATAATCGCGGGCATCTCTTTGTCGTATATGCTATACAACCTCTCGGGTCCTCTGAGCTTGCGGCTCTCATAAACTATCGGGTGCTTGTCCTGCATAAGCACCGCACCAATGCCCTCACCTGATGCATCACATTGAAGCTCAAACGGCTTCGTGAAAAGTCCTAGAAAGCAAAACAGGCAAGTGGTCAACTCCTTGAACTTCTCAAAACACTCTGCCTCAGTCCAAACAAACGCCCTTCTTCATCAAATCGTCATCGGGCTGTATGTCGTGGAATAACCACTGGCCCCGTAGAATCCACACAAACCGGTGAAACCCTCTCTCAATCAGGTTGCCCGCCGGTGTGGGCCAATCAACAATGGCGCTGGATCTTTTCAGATCCATACGCACTCCATCCGCACTGATGATATGACCAAGGTATAGCAATTCGGTCATCCCCAAGTCGCACTTGGATTCCTTGGCGTACAAGGACTCCCTCTCCAAGATGCTCAACACAGTCTCCAAATGAGCCAAGTGCTCCTGCCAAGTCCGACTGTATATCAGAATGTCGTCGAAGAAGACCAACACAAACCTCCGCAGCAAAGAATGAAATACCCTGTTCATAGTAGACTGAAAGGTGGCTGGCGCGTTAGTGTGAGCTCCAAATGCATCACTAATGAACTCGGTGCCCACAATGACATCTCAAGGTCAGTTTCTATGTCCCGCCACGGACTCAACTGAAGGATAACCCGAAATCAGAATCAATCTTTTGTAAATACATGCTCCATGAAATAATCAACCTTCCATCTATCCTCGTATCTGCATTCAAGCTTTTGATTGTCCTCTTATTCAGACCTCCGTAATCAAATACACATGCACTCCATCCTTCTTCTCTTCACCAAAAACAAATAAGAAGCTTAACTGATTTGCTTGGTCTAATGTGACCCATAGCAATTAACTCCTTTATTGTTTTCTCAATCTCATCCTTTAACCTTTTAGGATGCCTGTAAGGAGTTATCATGACGGGTTTTGCACCCTCCTCGAGCTCAATGATGTGCTCTATCCCTCTATCTGGAGGTCTACCTGGCGGAATATCACTGAACACCTTATCATGCTTGACTCTGATCTTCTGAATGTCTGGATGATACTCTGTCTTTTGCTGTCCCTCCTGTAAAGGTGCTAAATGACACTCGGCAGCCCACTCTACCATGTCATGACGCATGAGCCGCTCCATTCGGCGAAAGGAAATTGTTTTAAGGTCGCTGTCCCGTATTGCCTTAAGAATATGAGTCTTCCCGTCGACCTCAAAACGTATCTCCATATCCTTGAGACGAAGTGTGACCTCCTCCAATGAGTGTAACCACTTCATTCCCAATACTAAATCAATGTCTCCCATATTGACAACATAATAATCTGCCTTGAACTCATAGTTGTTCAAGCGTAATGGAAGATCTCTAATCATGCGTTCGTATCTCAAAGTGTACCCATCTGCCACTTTGACTCTGATGCCCTCAAACTCCCTCCCTCACAAGCCCCCTCAAGCTCCACTTAATCTAGCATCGACAAGTTATGTGTGTGGGTCCTGTATCCACAGGGTAATGACCCTCCTGGACCCGCTAGTACCACCACGGCTTTAGAAAGAACCCTCCCTCACTGATGCTAGACACCCACCCTCCTCAGACTGGCTCCTGCCCCACCTTCCGCTTATGCTCTGGAGTCTCTGACTCTGAATCATCTTAATGCTCTGGCTGCTCTGAATTTTCTGATTCCGAGTCCTCATAGTATGCCCACATAACATGATTCGCCTTGCCCTTAGGTCTTAGAGGGCAATCGTGATTGGCATCATACGGTCCCTTGCAGTAAAAGCATAACTTTTTCCTGTGAAGGTCATTCAGGGCCTCACGATCCAAAGGTGGGAAGGCTGATTTACCTTTCGAATCGTTTTTATAATCTGATTTGTTTTTGTTATAATCAGATTTATCATTGTTTTTATTGAATCCCTTGTTGTCTCTAAACGATGAAGAACCTCTGGAGTTAAATTTACTTGACGGGGCTGCGAACTCCATGTTACGTGCCTTCCTCATCGCCTCCTGTAATGATGGAGGATCAAAGGCTTTTATCTAGCCTTTAAGTGGTTCTGTCAAACCCTCCATAAAGAGAACTACCAACCGCCTCTCAGATATGCTCGGAACCATGACGGATAGTCTCTGAAAGTCGCTGATGTAAGTCTCGAGACTGCCACTCTGCCTCAACTGTGCCAAATCTCTCAAGTAGGTCTCCGGATCCTTCCTATCAAATCTCTCAACCAACCTGTCTACGAACTCCTGATATGAAGTGATCCTATCATGATGTAGCGTCACCATACCGTGATGCCACCAGTCATAAGCTACTCCCTCGAGGTGCAGTGTAGCATATCGGATAGCATCTCTCTCAGCCATCGGACGTAAGGTAAGGAATGTATCAAGCTTGCTAATCCAAGCTTGGGCTGTCATCTTCCCACTACCATCAAACATCACCAGATTCAACCTGTTAGTTGCATGTTTGAGGTCATTATTCTGCTGTCGGGGTCTCCAATCCTGACGAGCCCTATTGTGTTCACGCCTCTGTGTGATGAAACGGTCAAAAGTGATCCGTTCTCTAACTGCAGGAGGTATCAACTCCCACTCCTCATTTGCTGCCATAAGGTTATCAGCAAACAAATCATCCCGATCCTCATCTGGCATTGCCTCATCGGGCTCCTGTCTCGTGAGCGTAGGCCTTGTAGGCCTATCCGGGCATCGTGACATCCTAGATTGCTCTCGGTGACCGCATCACTCACAATGTCATCGTCACGATGTGGTGTGATCTCCTCGAAGTCCTAATCTACTGCGGTGCAATTGCCACTGTAATACATCATCGGATCGGCGTTATCACGCACGAAGATCTGCAGTGTGGTAAGAGCTTCGGCATCATCACGATCACCGGTTGTTACGTGGGATCTACGTCACCGGTATATCTATCATCAGCCTATCAAATTTCACATCGACCGCGTTTCGGTACACTTTGCTCAAACTGCGTTGCCTTTCAAGCAAGGCACGTCTGCGAGTGTAGTACCTGTATGTATCAATTTCCTCTGGTTGCATGTGATGGCCAAACCCTAGGATGGCAGGATCAAGCTCTGATACCACTGTAGAAACCCCTGTTTCCCCCTGACACTGATCTGTCTGTGGTTTTGAGTTTTTCTGACGTTTTTAGGTTTTTGCAATTTTTTTTGTGTTTTTGATGCAATAATGAAAAGGTACGATTTTTGCAATAATTTGAAATAAATTCTATAAAATTTATAAAGCTCTGGAAATGAGGAAAAATGGACGCCAGTATCTCTATTTGATCTTTTCTAACGATTACAGGAAAACCCAGATACATGCAATTATTAAAACAATGAATTTTGAAGATTTTAGAAACCTGGTATTTGCTGCTCCTGAGGTACAGAAATGTACGGCTGCAATTAATGAGTCCCTTTTCCTTTAGTTTGAAGATGCCAGATGATGCTCCAATGGTATGCGCCACTACTGGGAATGATAGAAAGCCAATAAGGAAGGCGTCTCACCCTCTGTGCAAAAAGACAGCTCCAGACAAGAGGTACGGCCTGACAGATTTGTACGGCCTGTCAGAAATCAGCAACTAAAAAGTACGGCCTTCACAAATACTGATATCCAAGTCTCTGAAATGGTGCGTCCCAGTTGATAGATGAACTCTGAATGCAAACAACTGATAATAACTGAAGATGTAAATTCTTCTGAAGCTCTGTAGTTTTCTCTGAATAAGAAAACCTGTAGGCAATAAATCAAAGTGATAAGCTGCACACTCTACGAATTGCTTTCGGCTGGAGATGGCTCGTTCTCCAAGGAATCGAGCCTTGAGGAAACCCACAAAGTGCAGGGCTCAGAACAAAATTGATCAGTTTCAAACTCAATAATCTCATAATGCACAATTTCCAATGCAAAACCCTTTATCTTTCTCAAAAGTGCGATTTCCACCATAATAGGGTTTCATTAAAATATTCATGTTTTAATATTTTAATATTTCAATAGTCCTCAGCTGAATATTTTAAATTAAATCAAATGTCAAACTGGCCCCTTTTTAATGATGGCGCACCCCTCAAGGCAATCACTTAAGTTATAATTAAAAATTATAACTTTATATTATAAACGTTAATTAATTATGTTGTCAATACGATCAAATATTAATATCTTCCTACGTTCTAACCGTTGTTTGATCAAAGTGATCTTGTGAACCTGAAGTGATTCTTTGATGCGCCCTGACCCATCTGCTAAAATAGCAGTGGTCCCACACTGCCTGCCAGGAACTGCTAAAAATAGCAATTCTGCAAATAGTCTCCGATCGAGCCAGAACAAAAGACAACTGATCAATCCCTGCTGACTGAAGCTGAGCCAAGCTCCGAAGTGACCCTCTATCCAAACAATCAGCCTACGAGGGTCGTGTAATAGGCCAATCCTGTCCTCTGAGAGATGTCACTGAGAAGGGGACATGACACCTTCGGCATTTTTGAAGTTCCAAGAGTCACACTGCATCCAGAACATGTCAAGTTGCTCGTTTGCGAATTTCAAGCCAGAGCAAGAAAATGCTCACATGGATGAAGAAATGGATTAAATTTCATGAGAAATTAATTTTCTAAGGTTGAAAATCAAAAAAATTGAATGAACCCCTTCGTTTGTAGACCCATGAATTCATCATGTTCTGAGGGGAATTTTCTTCTAGGTATTGAAGATCTTCGACAAGGAATGGATTTCAAAGTCTTCCACAGTTCGCCGAAGCCTTTAGGATGGAGATTTTTGATGGGCACTTAAATAATGAATTTTCTAAAGAAAATTTAAATTTTTCTAAGGCAAAATGAATAAAATGTGTTTTCGAAGGTAAAATGCTTCAGATGATGAATTTGAAATGGATTGAAATATTCCGAGCCAAATTTTTTCGATTTTAACAAATTGCAAATTACAAATTACAATCAACACACCCGTTAAGGTTAGAAGATAAACCCAAACGTGCAAAAGCAACTCTAACCAGAATGTAAACCAGGATCCCGATGTGGGCAAGGTGTGAGCATTGGTCAGAGGATCTAAATCAAACTGCTTATGCTGTAACTCTAACCAAGAATGGCACCGATGATGGCGAGCATATGGTCAAAGGATTTTCTACTCTAAATGCTGAAAGGGAACTCGACGTCAAATATGTGCTACCCAATCCAATACGGAGTGAGGGGCGACCATATGACGGAGTGATTACAATAACAATGCTTGAAAAGAAATGCGGAAAGCTGAAAATACTCGACACCCAGAATGTGCTTGCTAACCCAGAGTGGGAAAGTAGCTACCATAGGGCGGAGATTTATCTATTACAAACTAATACTGAAGGTAAGAATGAGTATTACAAATCATGACAAAGCAATATTAAAGAACACTGGTCAGTACTACTGCCAGCTTACAATAGATAATTATTGCCTGCAATGTCAAGATATCAGATGCTTTTCAAATGGTACATTCAACAATAAATCTGCTACAAGCCTTTAAGTAAACCCCAATGCCAAATCCAAATCAGAAGATGCAGATTTCTGTAGACAGTGATGACAGATCTGTACCTTTTAACCTTTAACCAGCAACATAGAAATTCACTAAATGATTCATAACTCACTCGTCTCTTACCCAAATAACCTATTCTTAGATGCAAAACACAGGTAATGAGGAGGCGCCTAGAATGAATGCAAGAAACAAACTCAAGATGCCAATATTTAATTTTGCACGGAACCCAATGCAATCTGCAGATGGTACGGCTTCTAGAAAGGGGCGATCTGCTATTAAAATTCAATGCTTTCACCAAAAAATCTGCAAACTTGGAAATTATGGCGCCTAGGTCTAACAAAGAGAATGGGCTATTACCCAGAACACTGTTTTTGGTATTTTATGATTTATGATTAAAAACAACCTTCAGCCGTACAAAACAGCAACTCCAGAAAATTGAAGTAAGAGCAGCTTTGATCTACAAAGCACTAACTCAAACTACAATGCAAAATTTACTACAAAAACACTCAAATAAGCAAACCTCTCCACTAGGTGCTGTCTCTCAAGCACGAAGTCGAGCCCAGACTAGGAGGCATTCATTCCTCGAAGCAATCCCGCAACCATTTCCGCAGCATAACAATAGCATAGACAAAAGATCCCAAATGATGATCAAAGCCTTCCTTTTATAACTTTCTCGTTGACTTCTCAAAACCCTAATCTCCTCTTCAAGGCAAAAACCCTAATCTCTTTCAAGGATGGCGTCCATTTCCTTCAAGCTCAATATTGACTTTTTAATTAAAATCAATACTTTAATAAATGCGTCCCCTTTATAGCTTGTTTTGACTTTGGATAAAATGAAAAATATAAAATAATCTTTAATGAGGCGCCACCCTCAAAAAGCCCACTTTTCAAAACAACATAAAGTCAATAGACTAGGCCAAGGGGTCAACGTCCGAATATAATATTAAAACTTGACCTTTAATTAAATATATCAACTTATCTCGCCAAATGTGCCCTGAAGCCAATAATGACCAAGTCAACTGACCAAACTGAAGTAGGAAGTCAACCATGCTGAAACCAACTGAAAAACTGCCAGAAATAGAATTTACGAAAAATAGTAAATTCCTGAAGATGCTCAGAATGCCGAGACGAACATACCACTGCGAAGCTCTCTGAAAACCCAGAAAGAATCCGCCATTGAATCCACCAGCTCCGAGCAAAGACATCCTTAAAAATAGGAAACCCTAATTTTACCTTCCGACTAGCCTTTGGGTTTCCAGAAAAAGGCCAACGGTCACTGGAAAGATCAGGTTCGAGAAGGAGATATTACATGGATTGCCTAGATGAATTTAATTAAATTCTTCATGAGACTAATCTTCCAGAGTCAGCGATGAATAAAATTGAGTATCAGAGCTTCGGCTGGTGAAGTGAATTCCTTGAAGATGATGCAGTTGAAGCTAACACTCTCAAAAGATGATTTTAAAAATGCATCTCCTAAGTATGCCCTTGAGGATGATGAAATTTGTCTAAGGCATTGAAATATGATGCGCAGGTGTTGTATGCCCCAGCCTACAGGTGTTGAAAAATCGTGAAGAAGGCAAAAGTTGGCTAGAGAAAAACGATGAACCCTTGGGAGATCAAAGCATGAAAATCAGGTAAGTAGGGTGAGTTTATATGATGAAGTGTCTTGATACTCTTCTTTTTGTTTGTTTTGCAGGGTGAACGTCGAGACCAAGCAGTGATGACTTGAAGAAATGAAGCAAGTAGTCCAAGATGATAAAATCATGAAGGAAGAAAAGTTGCAAGAAGTGGCTAAGTGTTGAGATTTAGTATGTGCCCAGCTCAAGTGACAAAGAAGAAATGTTTTCAAAGCTCAGGATGGAGAGAAGAAGGTCGCCATCAAGTACTTCAAGGTTGAAGAACAACATTAAGGGGAAAAATCATCGTCAAGCAGAAGAATGAAGTTGCAATCTTGGAATTTCAAAATGAGAATGTGCCTGCCATGCCAGAAGTTGAAGCTATTTGATCAAGTCTGCAGTCAAGGACAAGAACAATGCGAATGCGTCCCTAGACTGGAATCTTCTAGAAGGATGATGGAAATTAATGGCTCATTTATTACCCCACTCCTCTTGGTGGCGGTTTTTAGGGTGAATCTTGTTTAGGGCTGAGGTGGCTCGATCTAGGCCATCCAGCCGATTGTAATATGAGCCGTCCGTTGGACTTGGCCAGCTATATAAAGGGGCATCCCCCCTCATTTGTACTCATTAGAGTTAGAATAGCAGAGAAGAAGTAGAGAGAAATTGATAGAATAGAAAGTAGAATAGTTTGATAGTATAGTTTAGATTGAAAAGGAAGGAAAGTCTTCCCTTTGAATACTTTGTAAGAAGTTGTCGTGAATGCTTTCATAATAAAAGAATTTTTCATTGATGGTGATTTCTTCTTTGTTATATGAGTAGTTGTCGAGGCTTCTTCATCCTTCCAATTCACGTAGCATCTTGAAGTAGCTTAAAGTAAAGTAGATTTCATTTCATGCAAGTACTTAGTGATTGTGGAACGTGGTCTTCAATCTGAGCAAACTTTGTCTATCCATACCACTAGTGTGTTCACTGATGGTGAATGTGCCTTGTGTGGTCAACTGGAATATCGTGTACTTAACTTCGATCATGATTTGTATGCTTATATGCATCGTTGTGATGGTATTTTCATGCTAAGTTGTGATTTGAACACCTTGAGCTACTCTGAAGATTGCACCAGTTCTGTGGAGGCTGTCCGAAGCGAGGCAAAGCAGGGCTTAGTTGAAGTCTGTGAGAATTGATCGCCATGTCCCACACCTTAGAGTAGATTAGAACCTTCTTACCCCTAAACTCATTTTAAATTCAGTTCATTTCTGGTTAGAATTAGGAAACTTGTACGTACCTACCAAATCATTTGAACCACGTAAAACCCATAATCTGCTGCCTGTTGTCAGTTGTCGAACAATTGTGTAAGTCCCCTTGAAATACCAGCAAAAACACATCGAGCCAACTGAGGGTATTCTATTGCATTATCGGAACCTTGGAGTTGAAAACATGAACTCTCTCGCAATCTTAGCATGTTGAATACTTTGTTCAAGAGAGGATAGAGTATCCGTTGGGAAACTTTATTCTGTGTTGGTGCGGTGATGAAAATCACATCAACATGTCTTTCCGAAGATGTGCCCGTCTGTGAGCTTAAACGTGAAATTTCGGCCAAGTCTAAGAATTAGGGTTTGTATTTTTCTGATCAATCTGAAGTCAAATGAAGTGAGTAAATTGAAAGCAGAGCTTCACGTTGCAGTCAACACGCTTCCAGTAAGCTCCCAGCAAAATTTCATCAGATTTATCATTTCGACAACTTACTATTTTTAGTAAGTGTGCAATTCAGGGCATTCCTTCAGCATTTTTGAAGATTCAACAGTTACACTGCATCTAGGGAACTTCAAGCTGCTCATCTACAAATTTTGAGCTGAAACGGAAAACTTTCTATTTTTAGCAATTAAGCTTCGAGTGCAGGTTTTAGGGTTTATAGGCAGAGTTTTTCAATGCATGTCTGGAGATTCTTTCTAGGTTTTCAGAGACCTTCGCGACGATATAACATACAAAGTGAGATAATGACTTTCAGCATTCAGCCTTCGGAGGCTATTTTTAGGGTTTGCATGTCAGAGTTTTCAGTGCATGTCGAACGATTCTTTGTGGGTTTTTCGAGAGCTACACAATGGTGTGACATGCAAAGCAAGATGATCAGTATTCAGTGACTTACTATTTTTAGCAATTCCATTCCGGCGACTGCCCAGCGCATCAAAAACACAAACAGGGCGTAGTGCAATAGAAACGAAGTCAAACAAAGGTCATTTGATATACATGCAAGTCAGATTAGGGTTTCTAGCTTCGGGACCCAAAAAGAGGGGTAAAATGTCAGAATTTCCGAAAACCGGTGTATCCCACTACATTCAGCATCTTTCAAGCTATCCACCAATAAAATTTGAAGGCAATCGGAGCACTTACTATTTATAGTAAGGCGTTTCAGAAACTGGCTTAAAAATAGTAAACTAGCGTCAGGCGCCAGTGTCAACGGGCAAGTCATCTGATGAGGAGCACGTCATTCAAATTTCAAGTCAAACGGAGTTGTGGGAGTCTCAAAAACAGGGAGTTGCTAAAAATAGTAAACCACCTTCAAAAGTGTGCTATAAATAGCAGGCCAGCTCAGGATAGCAGTGTGAACGGGCTGACGAGGTCATGAAGGTCCTGTGCTTAAAATTCCAGATTAATCCAAGCTTCAAAAGTGTGAAAATTAAAGGACTTACTATAAATAGCAGGGCATGGAGAAGCTAGCAAAAGAAGGAAAAATGGCTAAGTTTGAAGTTCATCCTCCTGCACATGCCAAATGCGCTCTCATGCTAAGAAGGTGATTATGAGGAAAAATGCAAAGTGTTGAATATCCTGCAGGTACCCTCAAATGCGCCCTCTTCAAGGATGAAAATGTTAAAAATTTCTAAGGCATGGCATTTAACCACCTCCTACCTCCATATGCTCCCATCCTTCTACATGTCCTAAATGCACCTATGTTTGAAGAAGTCAAAGAGGGGTCAAAGGCGTTGGTGTTTATCCTTCTGCATATGCTAAATGCGCCCATCCTCCTCAAGGTAGGAAATGCGCCCATGTTTGAAAAGAAGTCAAAGGAATTCCAAGACATTGAAAGGTCAAATCCTCCACCACATGCCAAATGCGCCCAAGGTGCATGATAGAATAAAATGTGAAAAGGTGGCAAAAGGCGTTGAAAAGTTTCATCCTCCTACATGTCTAAAATGTGCCCATCCTCCTTCATGCATGAAATGCGCCCAAGTGAAGATAAAGAAGGGGGTAATTACCAAGATGTTGACGTTAAACAAGGTGAAGTTGGTGAAAAGAGTTACCATGGCGTGGTGAAATCCTCTTGAACATATGAAGTGCGCCCATGTTAGGCACAAGGTGGTAGAGAAGTCTAGGGCGTGGGTGAGATGAATAAAAAAAAAAATTGCTAAGGCATTGAAAATGTTAAATCCTCCTCACTATGTGAAATGCGCCATGATTAAAACTGAAGATGAATGAAAATTTTCTAAGGCAAAATTCAAAATGTGCCTATGCTAGTGATTTTAATTTAAAATTTCTTAAGGCACAAAGTTTCACCTCCTAGAGAAAAAATATGCCTAGACCTGAAGGATTTGAAATTTTCTTGAGACATGGATGAAATTGCCAAGGAGAAGTCAGAGGATGCCAGCGTCGCGAGGTTGATAAAGAATTTTCAAGTCAAAGTAAGAAAGTACGCCCAAGGATGAAGAACTGGATTAAATTTGATGAAAAATGTTTTTCTAAGGTTCAAAATTCAAAAAATTAAATGTACCCCTCCATTGTAGACCCATGAATTCGACGCATTCTGAAGGAAATTTTCTTCTGGGTATTGATGATCTTCGACAAGGAATAGATTTTTAAGTCCTCTGCACTTCACCAAGGCTTTCAGGATGGAGAATTTGATCGGCACTTGAATTATGAAATTTTCCTAAGGAAATTTAAATTTTTTCCAAGGAAAAGTGAATAAAATGTGTTTTCGAAGGTAGAATGCTTCAGACAATGAATTTAAAATAGATTGCCTAGATGATTTTGATCGAATTCTTTGTGAGATGAATCTTCCAGAGTCAAAGATGAGTAAAATTAAATGCTAGAGCTTCAGCTAGCGAATTAAATTTCTTGAAGAGAGTGAATTTGAAGTGAATATTTTCGAAATGAATTAAAAGTGCCAAGTACGCCAGTCAAGATGAATCCCTTGAAATTCTAGAAGGTCAAGATTTTGGACGCCAGGTGACAAGTGTTGAAATTGTCGAAGGAGGCAAATTCGAATTCCTAATGTGAACTAGTGGAGACTTAATGAATTAGCTAAACTTGGCTTCCTTCTAGAATTCGACTTGCCTATATGAGCTAAAAGTTTGTTCATTTTTTTTCACCAGCTGAAGAAGTTCAATTCTAGCTCTGAGGTTGAAGTTGCAGTGCAAGTAAGTGACTGAGAGTTGTTGAGGAAGTTCGAATTGAAGTTTGAAGCTGAACTTTAAAAGGTGAGAAATTTGAAGAAGTCTGAAGTTGCTGAAAGCAAAGTTGGACGATTTTCTCAGGTGTTGAAGTTGCTGCAGCCAACTTAGAAATTTGCTAAGTCTTTTTGAAGTTGCTAGAGGAGAAGTTGCTTAAGCTTACTTGTTCGAAAACTTTCTAAGTGATTGAAAGTTCAAAATTGTTAAAGAGAAGTTGAGGTTTGCAGATGAAATAGAATGTTGCAACTTCTCAAATTTTAAAAGTCGACTGGAAGCCCCATGTTATTTTATTATTGTTCTAGGTTAAGTACTGATGGTTTGTTATTTTGCAGGATGGCTGAAGTAAGAGCAACTGGCAGAGAAAGCAATGTTGCATCCAGACAGGCTGTTATCAAGAAGTTGGGCAAGCCTTTCCTGCCATAGTCAAAGTTCACTTCAAAGTTGAGCAAGCTAGCTAATACGAATTTGGGCTCTTTCAACATGGAGGCTTTCAAAAGTCGGATGATTGGAGTTGGCAGTCACCATCCTTCAATCACTTTGCACAACATTGTTCAAAGTGGGTTGTATGCAGCTGCTAGTTTTCCGCCAGCTATTCAGTGTCCAGAGCTGATGATGGAGTGTGCCAATTGCTATGATCCTAATCATAGGTCTATTGTTTCACCAGATGGCCAAGTATTCGCCAACCTCACTCCTGCAGCTATCGGCAAAGCTTTTGGAATCCCAGCGCACAAGAGGATGATTTACAAAACAAGAGAGCGTGTTGAACGAATGTATGCTTCTACATTCGAGAGATGTGCAGAGGTGATTAACGCTCGCTGGATGAACAAGCCCAAGCCCTCTCGTACAAAGTTGCTGAAGCAAATTATATCAGATGACTTGAAGCAGGAGTATTGTGACATGATCATGATGCTTAGCAGAGTTGGAGGCTGCCCTCAAGCATTTATTTTTGAGCCATGGATGTTCTATTATATCAACCTCGTGTTGGAAGGGAAGGAGCACATCAATTGGGCTGTGATGATTAGTGATAACTTGCATGAGCAGCTCCTGAGTTTGAGGAGGACGAAGACATTTTACATGGGCTCCTACATCATTTACATGATGGCTCGTATGACGAAATATAGGGGAATATCTTACAAGGAGCCGGTTGGTTGTGGCTCTCATCAATTCAGAATCCATGAGGCTTGTCCGCAGTTGCACCTAACAAGTACCACCCATTTCAAGCGTGTCAATGATGCCTTTACCATGCACATCACGAGATCACTTCAGCAACGGACTCATCATAGGATCTCGAGGGAAGCTCAAGAGTTAATAGAAAGGTATGGGTGCTGGTTTGTTCAGTTTCCGAAGTTTTCTTATATCAGGCTGCGAGGTTTTTCTTCGTACCCATATAGATTGCCAAAGTACCCAACCAATAGAATTTTGATGTTAGAGATATCTAGGCAACTTGTTGCCTTTGATAAGATTCAGAAGAGAAAGAAGAAGGGAGGAGTTGATTTCCCGATTGTCATGGGGAATTCAGATGAGGTGTGTCCTTCACTTCAGGCAACCAGAGAAGCTGAAAATGAGCTTCAGTTCTTTCATTTTTCTTATCACACCAACAGACAGCATTATGATCCACATAGCAATATCAGATGGATACTGTCATAAGAGTTCAAGCATAAGGCAAATATTGAGGATTACTAGGCTGGTGCATCAGATGAGGCAGAAGTCAGAAAGAGGATGTTCTCAAGGCTACCCTTGAGTATGATCAGGGAGTGTGAAATTATTCCAGTACCAGACCAGGTGGATGAGGACATGAATGTTCTCCATGCAGATTATGAGGTAGTGAGAGACACGCCACTTCCACCCCCAGATTGGTCAGAGCCAGAGATTGCTGATTTGGACACGCTTTGTATTCCAGTCATGACTTTCACCAGAGCATGGGTTGAGAGGCATGTGAGCAGATTGAAGAGTAGGTCAATTCCTTTGACTTAAAACTTGATGGGAGATCATAGGACACCCACTACCAGCAGGAAGAAATAGATTACTCGAGGTCCAGAATCTCGAAGGAAGGAGCCAGTTCGACCGGAGCCTGTTCAGCCGGAGCCTCCGAGAGTTGTGATTGAGTCGCCTAGGCCATTGGAGACACGTTCTCCAAGCATACAGGAGGTTTCACTTTTCGCTGATCAGAGGAATGCAATGAATCAGGACCAGGAGTTACATGAGGAAAATCAGCCACCAAGGAGAGAATCAGTTGGTCAGAGTGTCAATGCACCTACTAGAGATGACCAGTAGGAGGAAGATGAGGAGACGGCTACTGATACTCACTTCCAGCGTGAGTTAGAGACGGCTCTAGAGGATGATGCAGTTTCAGGAGATACTCAGCCATTAGAGGCCGATGAGCCTCGCCAGAATGAAATCGAAGTAGAACAAGTCCATGAAGTAGAAGCTAGAGAGGAGCAGCCATTTGTTATACAGCAGACGGTACCTGATTGGCTCAGAGATAGAATGAGAAGGAGCCCCAGTGAAGAAGTTGATCCGACAGTAAAGATGGAAGATTTTTTGAATAGGATCAGCGCGCCTCCACCAAAGAAGAGAGCACGGAAATTCTCAAAGATCTCAACTGATGAGGATGGCTCTCGCACCCTTCATGTTGCGGTGCCACGAGTTGATTGTGATCGAGATGAAGCAATGCCAAAGAATTATGTGATCACAACTATGGAGTTAGGACGTCCCACAGGTACACAGATTATTGAGGAGTGTGATAACTCCTATCAGGCGCTCAAGGACAGATTGCTCAGAACTGAAGGAAAGTATAAGAAATTGAAGAAGGAGCATAAGACGTTGATAGGATACATGCAGCATTTATCTCATCCTTGTGGGCAAGAGAATCCAGCACTTGAGCTTCC
This sequence comes from Sequoia sempervirens, assembly GCA_007258455.2. Taxonomy (NCBI): domain Eukaryota; kingdom Viridiplantae; phylum Streptophyta; class Pinopsida; order Cupressales; family Cupressaceae; genus Sequoia; species Sequoia sempervirens. The sequence continues at coordinate 5,593 of VDFB02004275.1, read as the reverse complement.
AGCCTGTTGTGACCTTTTCACACATCGCCCCATTCAAGATGGGGACCCCTAATATTTTTGCTCCATTCTGGTCTTTTGGCTTTGGTTTTTGTCTCTCTCTCTCTTTCTGTTTCCTTTCTGCTATCTGCCTTCCGGACATGCTCGCCATTGAGTTTAAACATGAAATTGGCCAAGTCTGAAAATTAGGGTTTTGGAGACAGACCGTTTGATCAGCGGTGAATGGAATTGAGTTGGGGATGCGGCGTGGAATGATGATGGCATGGCGGGGTTTTAATGGGATTCCGATACGCTTGCTTCATTTTTGCGGCCAGCGGAAGTGCGACGTCCGCCAGAGCATTGCGGAATCAAACGATCCATTGCGTCGGGGCATCGGAAGCTATCGCGGGATTCTGGGAATTTGAACAAACGGACAACTTACTATTTTAGCTTGATTCGGCAGACCAATTCCAGACCTAGATCACGAGTTATTAGCGCATATGCGGTATTTTTCCTTAAGGTTTTGAGGACCTTAGCGATGATGTAACATGCAAAGTGAGCGACAACTTTCAAAGGATTCGGCTATGAGAGGCTATTTTTAGGGTTGCATGTCGAGGTTACCTTTGCATCCGCGCATATTCCTTGTAGGTTTTGGGAAGCCAGCGATGATATGACGTAATGCAAGCCGGATATAATCCCTCCTTCAACAGATTTACTATTTTAGCGGATACGATGCGGCGGCTTTCCGGCCGCCGGAATCACAAAGGTGATCCTGATACAGCGAAGCGAGGACAAGCGGAGGTCTGTTTGATCATGCAAGACCAATTAGGGTTTTTAACCGGGACCAAAAGAGATATAAAAGTCGAATTTTGGCCGTGCTTAGCCACCACCACGATCAACATCTCTCAAGCTATCCATTGGAATTTGAAGGCAATGGACACTTACTATTTATAGTAAGGCGTTCAGCTTGAGGCTAAAAAGTAAACTACTTGGCGCCCGGTGTGAGCAGAGGCGTCCCGTGGTGAGAACACGTCATTAATTCAAGTCAAAGCGGAGTTATGCAGAGTCACCGAGAGTTACTATAAATAGTAAGCCACCTCCAGAAACATGCTATAAATAGCAGGTCAGCGCAAGGCATCAGCAGGTACAGGTCAAGCAAGTGATGAAGACCCTATGGCGCAAATTTCAGATCAAATGGAGTTGCAGAGGATGGAAAATCGGACACTTACTATTTTTAGCAAGTTGGTACAGAGGAATTAGGGTTTCCTAAATTCAAGGGCAGGACAAGACAATCATGCAAAAGCAGCATCCAGCCACGACCACCACATTTCAGGCATTCAGCACGTGAGATTTGAAGACATTCTGAGCAGTTACTATTTTTAGTAAGTTGCTAAAATAGCAGGTACAGACAAATATCAGGCATCAATAGCACAAATGCATCCCGAGATTCAAAACAAAGCAAAATCCAACCTTTTTGGAGCTTGAAATTAGATTGAAATTCAAAATTTGGGAAACTTTCTAAAATTAGAAAGTTAGGGCAAGCTAGGGTTAGCATGAACGAATCACCCTAAATTTGGCAAAAGGGCATGAAATTCGAGAAAACTGATAAATTTTCAAGTCCAGCATCAAAGCTTGCTTTAAAAGGCCAAAGACAGATGAAAACTTCTAAGTGTTTGAAGAATGGAAGTTCACCCTCCTAAATGCGCCCCCAAACTTGGAGAGGACCTTGAAAATATTCTAAGCGTTCAAATTTGAAGCATACCCCTCCAATTGCGCCCTTGAAGTTCTAACTTGGAGAGTGGACTTTAAAAAAATTCTAAGTCATTGAATTTGATGCTCAGGGGGTCAAATGCGCCCTTGGAGGGAAAGTGGCATTAAAAAAATTTCTAAGTATACAAAATTTGAAGCAGGACCCTTCAAATGCGCCCAGCTCAAGAGAGGAGATGGAAAAGGTTTCTGAGTGGCGAAAAGTGAAAGTATCACCCATGAAATGCGCCCCAAGCTGGAGGAAAGGGTATAAATTCCACTAAGTACTCTAAATTGGAAGTAGAAGACCCCAAATGCGCCTTAGTTGAAGAGGTGGCCTAAGAGTATTCTAAGTGTCTCAAAATGAAAGCTCCTCCTCTCATTTGCGCCTTAGCTGCTTGGAGTGATAGAAAAATGGTTAAGTGTAAAAAAATTGGAAGCCCAGCATGCCAAATACGCCCTTGAAGTTAAGTGTGGAGAATAAAAATTTTCTAAGTGCTTTAAAATGAAACCTTAGGGGTCCATATGCGCCTAGGATGAAGATGCCATGGAGAAAATGTTCTAAGTAGTTGAAATTTGAAGCTCCACCTTCCATTTGCGCCCCAGCTTCAAGAAAGAGATGGAGAATTCTCTAAGTGGTTGAAAGTGAAAGTATAGGGGATGAAATGCGCCCCACCTTGCCAAGGTAGTATGCTAGCTAAAAGTGTGCTAAAGTGTTGAAAATTGGAAGTGGAAGGGCTTATTTGCGCCCAGGCTGGAGGATGAAGTCAGAAATGTTTCTAAGGCATTGGAACTAGAAGTTCATGTTGTCAGGGGCGCCTTAGCCCAAGGAGGGATGTTGAGTGGAGAGTAAAATTATTCTAAGTGACTAAAAATGAAAGTGCAACCTCTTAAATGCGCCCTGAGCAAAGAGGAAGCTACAAACTTTTTCTAAATGCTTAAAGTGAAAGCTCCACCCTCCATATGCGCCTGGAAAGAGAAGAGGAATTTGAAATTTTTGTAAGTGTCACAAAATGGAAGTAGAAGTCTCCAAATGTGCCCTTGATTTGAGAAGAGGGTGATTAAAAATTTAAGTATTGCAAATTTGGAGTAGACCCTGGTGAATGCGCCTTCCTTTTGAGGAGTCACTTGGAAATTATTCTAAGAGCTACAAATTGAAACAAGAAGGGGTCATTTGCGCCCATGGAAGACAAGGATGAACGTCAAGGCTGGAGCACAATAACTTGAAGCGATGAAGAAAATAATCCAAGACGACATTTCAACCTCGAAGGAAGAAAAGTTGCGAAAAATGGCTAAGTGTTGAGACTTGGTATAACTCAAGTGACAAAGAAGAGGTTGAAGAACAACATCAAAAAGAAGATCAAGAGCAGTGTGAACACGTTTCAAAGTTGGAATCTTCTAGAAGGATGATAGACATTAATGGCTCATTTATTACCCCACTCCTCTTGGTGGTGGTTTTTAGGGCGAATCTTGTTTAGGGCTGAGGTGGCACAATCTGGGCCATCCAGCCGATTGTAATCTGAGCCGTCCATTGGACTTGGCCAGCTATAAAAGGGGGAGTCCCCCTCATTTGTACTTTAGTAGAAGCAGAGCTTAGAGATCAGAGTAGAGAATAGAACAGAGACACTTTAGTTGTAATATCTTAGCATAGCGTAGTTTGAAGGAGAAGGAAAGTTTTCCTTTGAAAACTTTGTAAGAGATTGTTGCGAAAAACTATTGTAATAAAAGATCTTTCATTGAATGGTGAATTCATCTTTGTTATAAGTAGCTAGCGACGTTTCTTCATCCCTTCGACTTCAAGTAGCGTAAAGTAGAGTAGTTTTCATTTTCATGCAAGTAGATGTTAGTTGTGGACTTGTGGAGTTAATCGAGGCAACTTCATTTTTATCCATACCACTAGCAGCTTGTTGATGGCAAGTTTGCCTTGTGTGGTCGACTGGAAAACTTTATAAACTTAACTTCGATTGTGATTCATGTATGTGTATGCGTCGTTCTGATGGTACTTATATGTTGAATTATAATTTGAAAACCTCTTGTCACTCCCTTGAAGATTGCACCAACCTTGTGTAAGTTTTCCAACGTGAAGCGAAGCAGAGTCTGGTTGAAGTCTGTCAAGATTGATCCCACATCCCGTCCTTAGATAGAACGTAAACTTCTTAGGCCCTACACTCTTTTAAATTCAGTTCATTCCTGGTTAGAATTAGGAAACTTGTGCTCACTTGCCAAATCATTCGAACCATGCGAAAGCCCTTAATCTACTGTCTGTTGTCAGCTGTCGAACAATTGTGTAAGTCCCCTTGAAATACCAGCAAAACACATCGAGCCAACTGAGGGTATTCTATTGCATGAAGGAACCTTGGAGTTAAATGTATGATCTATCTCACAATCTTAGCATGCAGGAAACTTTGTTCAAGAGAGGATAGAGTAGCCATTGGCAACTTTATTCTATGTTGGTGTAATCGCAAAAACCATGTCAACACAACCGTGTTATCCAGAGCATCAGTCACTGGCTTAGAGGATTTGAGGAAAATGGCACAGGAGGCAAACAAATGGGTTACAGGTGTTCGTGCCGTGACAGAGAAATTCATGGAAGACCTTGCTCATGCTTTCCAGCAGGCTTCCAGCATTATGGCACGAATGGAGGTAGTTGATCAGGCCTGGGGTGATGCTTCTGTCTATTAGAGCAAAGCTATTCAGTGTTTGGAGGCATTAATGCATACTCCTTTGCGGATGTTGATTGATGGAGGAGTTATTCAGGAGGGTGATAGGTCCAATTTTGTTGGATGGTACTCTTCAGTAGTCACAGGGCGTGGATTCTTTGATGCGGCTCAGGCGGATTCAGCTAGAGTCAGGAAGGCTATGATGAACATCATTGATGGAGTCCTGAACACCTTGGAGGCAATCTTTGCTAGACGGCTAAATCCTGATGAGGTGACTACTGATGGATTGAGGAGTGGGTTGCTGCCTTTCTTTTCAGAGGTGAAGACTTTTGTGCAGGATGACTTTGAAAACATTTCGACTTTCTCCAGCCTGATTCAGAGTACACAGGATGCTTTAGCTGCTTGGAGAAAATCTTGCACACGGCATGGACAATCAGTCACGGTGTTATAATTTCAGCTTGATCATATTCCACCTATCTCAGTTCAGGAGGTTGAGGCTGTGATTACCAGGTTCATTGATTTTGCATCCAATGAGAAGGAGAACGGGAATGCACTTCTGGATGATGACCTTCTGGAGGATTGATTGTGGGCATTAATTGCCTTTAATATTTTGGGAGTTAGTGGGAATCTCTAATTCATTTATTGTACATCTCCCCATTCTGACGGTTTTTAGGGTTAGGGCTGAGGTGGCTTAATCTTAGCCATTTATTTGGTTGTAATATGAGTCGTCCATTGGACTGGGCTATCTATAAAAGGGGCATCCCCCCTCATTTGTACTCAATAGGATTGGAGATTAGATATCAGACTAGAGACTAGAGCAAAGAGGTTGATAGTATAGTTGTGTAGCTTAGCTTAGTATAGTTTGGAGGAGAAGGAAAGTTTTCCTTTGGAAACTTTTGTAAGAGATTGTTGTGTAAAACTTTCATAATAAAAGATCTTTCATTGATGGTGAAATTCGTCTTTGTTATGGATAGCTAGCAAGGTTTCTTCATCCCTTCTACTTCAAGTAGCGTAAAGTAGCTTAAAGTAGCGTAATTTTCATTTCATGCAAATAGATTTTAGGTGTGGATTTGTAGTGTTAATCGAGGAAACTTCGTTTTAGTCCATACCACTAGCGGCTTGCTGATGGCAAGTTTGCCTTGTGTGGTCAACCGGAGCATTTTATAAGCCTAACTTTAGTTATAATTCACGTCTTGGTATGCGTCGTCTTG
>VDFB02004274.1:0-48251 GCA_007258455.2 Sequoia sempervirens | reverse complement strand
GACTACTTTATTAATATTGCCAAGCAATGAAAATGCCTTGTTACAATATCCAAGCGTCAAAACCTGCATAAAATTCTCCTCACAGTCTCTCTCAACACTTGAAGACAATTCGACGTCTTTGTGTTTACAAAAATCTCCAAAAGAATTCTCTCCTCAAACTCTCACAATTCCAATAATTTTCCCATGTCCTCACTTGATTGAGAATTCACACACCTACACCCCTTTTTATACATAAAAATAAGCCTAAATAGGCTTAACCACCATAATAAATGAATAACTCCCCTTAGCCTAAGTCTTCAGGTCATTTACAACCTATTTTGTCATTTTTACATTTGTCCTTATTCATTTTTATATGGTTGTTGTTGTACCCCAAATAATTTTTTTGGCATTCTGTGTAAATTGAGCTAAATCTTGTTAAAATGCCATGAAAGGTCTGTTTTAGGTCAAACCAATCATAGAATCTTGGTGGGTTTCTGTCTAGGAACACATGTACAAAATTCTGAAAAATTGAAAATTAGGGTTTTTTCCCCTATTTTCAGGGAAATCCCCCGAAAATAGGACCTTCCTAGAAATGATCGAAAATGATTTTGATAGGCTTAAAGGGCTTCACGATCACATTGGTCAAGTCAGAATCATCAAAAGACACGTTTTACTCTGGTGGGTCTATTTCTCTTTTTCAGGAACGAAGTTAGGAGCTCCACAGCCATTAATGGCAGATTAGCCAGTACCAGGCGCTGAAAGCTAAGCTTCAAAAGCTTCAATGACACAAACCATGGCGAAAAGGTCAAAATGATGTCAGTTTTGATGAAGGATTTTCAAAATGAAAATGCTGAAATTGACTAAGTCCGATTTTCAAAAAATGAAAAATGCTGAAAATTGACTAAGTCTGGAGAATGCACGCCTTGCTGCCAAGAGGAGGCTATGCAGTCAAATGCCTTAGTCATTTCCCCAAACATCCATACACGATGAACGTGAGACATGAAGAAATGGTGATCTTCGACGGAGGAGTTTTCTAAAATTGAAAAAGGTCGAGATTTGACTAACTCTGGAAACGTTACGAAGGAGAAACAAGTTCACGTGCTGAAAAGAGCCTTTTCAAGCAGGGGCGCCCATGATCTTTAAAGGTCAAATGCAGTCAGTAAGATCATCCAAAGCAGTCATTCTTGACGTTTGAGTGTCGGCTCGACAAAGAAAACAAACATCCAGATCATCCGGATGAATAGATCACTAGCAACCGCCGACGGCAAAAGAGGCGCTTGAGGAATTGTCGAAACCACGCTAATCTGAAGTTCGGTTGAAAAGAGCCTTTCCAGCAATTTTTTTTGACCTCCGTGATGCTGATAGTCGACAAAAGGCTTCCTGCAGATAACCTTCTCAGCCCAAATAGATCTCGGAAACACAACTGCAAGCATCAATACCTGACAGAGCAGTCAACGGATAATCTGGATCAAAGTAGGCAACTTGTCAGATGAAAATAATCAAGCTAAAAGGTAAAAGCGCCCTTTTCAAGGAGGGGCGCCCTTGAATAAAGGAACCCTAAATTGAGATCCAAGTTTTCTAAAGACAGTCATCTTTGGCGAAACAGAGCTGGGTACCTGATGAGACATCAAGCGAAATCATCTGACTCTCCGATCAACGAGAAATCCAGATCAAAGCATGAGAGGTCATTTCAAAAAAGCTGAAGAACGAAGATCAAAATTTCACTAAGGCATTAGCAAAAGCGCCTTTTCTTGGGAAAGGCGCCCTTTCTTTTGAAGCCCTAAACTCAGCTTTTTATCATCACCTCTCCCAGGCACTTCTCTTCAGTTTGGATCCAGCTCCGCAGTGAATGTGTCTGTGACGTCTCAGGATCAACAGACAATGCTAGATTCAAGATCAAACAGAGGGTTTTCAGGAGAAAAATACTTAAAAAATTTGCAAGAAGCCAAAAGGGACGCCCAAAAGAAGTCAAAGGTCATTTATTGACTAAAGTCAAAAGCTTTTGAGTTAAAGTTGGCTAAAACGCTCCACGATTGGTGGAAATCACCTTTTCAACTTTAGATCAAGCCCAAATCACCTTTTGAGCTTGTGTTAGGTCCCCAAATTTGTGGATCTGAAGCTTAAACATACATATTCAAGGTGAAGGCGTCCCATTTCATTATTTCATTGCAGGATAAAAGATCAAAAACAGCCACAAGCTCTCAAGGACGCCATTGATAGATCTGAAGGAGGTTTTCATCCGTTCTTCAATTTTTCTTGCAGATCTGAAGCAGAAAAGGATCACTATTTTGAGGATTGGACCCAGAGATAGATTTTTCAGAGAATCAGATAAAACTTCCAATCCATCTTCTGTCTACTTCCTCTCTTCTTGTCTTAGGTTTTCTTGCACATTTCAAAAAGGTGGCAGGCTACATCAGATCAGATCAACTGGGTAGATCCAGCGTAATTTTCCAGAGAAACCCATCTCGTCAAATTTCCGAAAATCAACATACTTGCTGCCCCTATTTTTGGGGGTTTTTCCGAAAAAGTTTCAGAATCAAAATTCTGAGGAACTGGGTTTGTTCAGCATTGAAGCACGAGCAAAACCCATGTGCCAGATTTTTCCCGGAAAAATACTTCTCGAGAGGGCGCTATTTTCAAGGGTTTTTCAGAAGTTGTCTGAACACGTCCGTGTTTACAGTCAACAGGCGAGTTATTCTTCACAGAATGACAATTTGGCGTCCTTAGACTCCAATTGAACAACTAGACCTTGCACCAGCAATTCTCCAACCAGATCTTACACACATTGCTGGAGCGCAAACGGACATCACCAACAGTCTGCAGATCTTTATCTTTGAAAAGAATACATCTCCCGCTCAGTGGAGACCTGCAGCAGTTACTCTGGACGAAGAAGTAAGAAAGACTGATCTTGCAGCAAAAAGACCAATATTACCATCTCTCGCGTGGCAGTAAGCACCTTGGCTTGCCAGCTGCGAAGAGATCATTCCAAGCACGAAGCCGCCAAAGTTACCAAGAGCAATAGCTTGCGCAAGAAGAGATGTCGTATCATCAAAGCATTGAATATCCGGAGACAGAAGAAGTCAACACACAGATCAAGAAGCTGTTGACCGGAAGTGATCATGAGGTGTCAGACACCTAGGAAGGACGTCCTACCCTCCAAGTGGCATTCATGAGACTTGAGTTTGACTTGATGCTTCTTTCCAAGTCAACTCAAGATGATATTAAATGTAGTTGGAGTTGACTTGATGCTTCTTTCCAAGTTTAACTCCACTTTCCTTAAATCATGCATTGTCAGATCCCACTGATTAAGGATGTCTAATTGACTTCCATGATTTGTGGATCTTAGATCTCCACTAAATGTGGATGTCTATTTTGGAGGGAGACTTTACATTTAAGTTCACCTTTAGTTTGCTTTCAGTCAACTGAAGTAGTTTCCAATTGACTCTTTGTTTACTTTCAGTTAACTAAAGTAGTTTTCCAGTTAACTGTTTGTTCCCCCTTTTTAGGAATAAATCTTGCCAATTGATTGGCAAGAACTCATTGTTAACTCAAGGAGATTTTGGGGTTGCCCACTCCTTTGAGTTCTATAAATAAGAGCCTCACCATTACTTGTTTTAACCCTTTACTTCGTTATGTACCGTTGCCATTGTTGCCAACACGTTGAAAGCGAATATTTGTTCACTCTTGGATGAGAGTTCGTTGGATGATTGTAATTGTGCATGATTTCGTGCCTTTGCTTTCCCAACTTTTGTAGTTCGTTGATAAAGCATTGAAGAAGAATATCAGAAGGCGCTTGCATTTTGATCATCTTATTTGAGTTATGTCTACGTCCTGTGTTTAATAGCTCGTTGTCTCATTTCCCTCCTCGGATAGGAGTCCCTCCTCCTTGGATATTTGTTATTGACAGTTGTCGTTTGATGTTGTTTAATGTGTTGACTTCCAAGCTATACTTCGGATAGGAGTCCCTCCTCCTTAGCAAGCTCGTTGGCCAAGGCATCGTGATTTTGTTGTTTCTAGTAAACTATTTCTTAAGCTCATACCTCGGATAGGAGTCCCTCCTCCTTGGCAGATCTCGGATCTAGTTTACCGTGCAGAGTGTTTGCTTGTACCAACCTTATCCCGGTGTATACCCGAGAGTTCAGAGCCTCGGTCATATCCTCTGGAGACGGCGAATTCAAGTGATCCAACCATCCCATTCCCGCTCCTTTACCCTCATGCTCTGTTCATCTTGAAGGTATTGGATAGATAAAAGCTAGTTAGTCGTAGTTAAGATCTGCAGAAACCAGAGAAAAGCTTAGCTACGGCGCATTGTGTTTATGCACCCTTGTGTCCTGCCGCTGAAGCATAAAAAGATAGGAACCTAGTTAGACATTTCCCTTCCCTACGCATTGCTCCCAGCAGAGAGGGACTTCTCCTCTTTAAATAACGAAGAAGTGTTGCAAAACATTTGAAATAGCTGAACGTTTACAATCAGCACTCCAGAGGTGCTAATTTAAACGCCAACAGTTTTCTGGCGCCCACCGTGGGGCAACGAGGCATCAAACTTCAAGAAAAGCTAACGCTTTTATGTCACCGGAGTGACCCTCTGGCATCCAATTGCATGATCCATACAAGAAGCAATGGATGGTAACAACAACAATGCTGGCAAGAGGCGTCCACCTTCATTACCTTGGGGTAATAGTATTGGACCTCTGGCTTTTCAGGTAAATCATGAGTTACCTAAAGGGTCAAGGAAACACTTTCCCCAATTTCACGGCGATGGAAGTCAACACCCAGATGAACATTTTGCTGCATTCACAACGGCTTGCGCCATCTTGCATGTACCACATGAAGACATCGCAGTGCGTCTCTTTGTGGAGACTCTTGTTGGAGATGCTGCTGAGTGGTTCAGTCACCTGAAGCCAGGCATTATTACAAGCTGGGAAACTATGAGCGAGAAGTTTTTGGCGAGATTCAAGCCCGCTGAAGACAATCATATGTTGTTTGCCCAGCTTGCAAATTCAAAGATGGAACACAATGAATACATGAGGGAATTTGTATCAAGATTTAATCGTCTTGTTACAAGAATTTCTTCTACACTAGATCCATCACCAGAGATCCTGATAAGCTGTTTCATAAATGCTCTTCCATCAGAGATAGCCTTCTTCCTGAAGATGGCAAAAGAAACAGAGTTGAAGAGTGTGCAAGAACACGCCATCGAGTTGGAGGATAATATGATCACTTCCGGCTTGATGAAAACAGATTCTATCAGATCTCTAGCTCAGCAACCGTACCAGCCAAAGAGAGACAATCTTCAGCCACGGTTGCCAACAACTCCATCAAAACCAATGATTGAAGCTGCACACAGTGCAGTGTTTTGCTGTTTCCATGACAGTAATGAACATACCGGATCCACATGTCCTGAGAATCTGAGAATGACCCAAATCATGGGATACGCTGAAGCTGCTCCCAGTTCTAGTTTTGTGCCAACAAGTTCGAATGTTGTCTTACCACAGACGGACAACTTCGATGGCGACTCCGCAACGGGAAACTTCGAACCCGTTATTAAAGAAGAAAAAGAAGCATACCGTCAGTATTCTCTTGCGGTGAATTATGAAAAATTTTCAACGCCTGTGACTACACGTGTTCAACACTTGAAAGCACAGAAAGAAGAGGAAGAAAGATGGAAATCAAACGAAAAGGGTGAAGAGGTGCCTTCCACTTCCAATCCCAGATCTTCACAGAAGAACGCTGTGCCAGTTGCTCAAGAGACGTCTTCAGCAAATTTTGACATCGTAGCTTCCATGATGAAGAACAAGGTACAAATCTCTCAACTGGAATATCTTCAGGACCATCCAGAACAAATAGATCAGATTCTCAATGTTGTGAAGAAGCAGGCTGTGCTCAAGTCATCTGTTCCAGCAGGAGCACAGCCTGGAACACGTCCCGGTAATTATGTGACTTTGGCAGAAATAGAAACTAAAGATCAGAACATTGTTTGTTTTGAAAAGAAATTGACAGAAGATGCAAGGTCATGGACAACACAGTTCGATGGAGGTTGTTCAGATACAAGTTCAGAAGCAGGGGAAGTGATCATCTCCCCTAAAGGACAATTGCACTCACCAGTGAAATTGGAATTCACTGAGGCTGAGAAAGAGGTGCTTTTATTAGGCCTCAAAGATGCCGAAGACATGGGAATCAAATTCCTATGTATTAAAGGCGATCTGGAGCTGACTTGTGAGCCGGTCAATGGATATTTTCAGGTCAGCAAAGATCACCTACGGCATTATAGAAATCGAGTTTGGAACTCGATCAACTGGTTTGAAGAGTTCAACATCCCGAGGATGAACTATAGCGGAACTAATGCCTCAGGGGTATCAGCTTTCCCATTTGCATCATATTCTGAATTTTGTCAGAGTACTTTTGCTTGGATATATGAATACCTGAGAATCTTCATCCCAGAGGGATTATCTCCTGTAATTCCCATCAGAAAAGAAGTAAAGCCTTTTAGGCAGAAGCAGCACCGATGGGAGGCTCTTCGCTCTGCCATGAAGCAGGCGATACTTGAAGCATTTCGTCCCTTCGGGGATGGGGTGAGTTCTTTGTAAAATAATTTTTCTTTGCTTTAACGTTATGTTGTTATGTTTTTCCCCGTTCAGTGAAGTATTGTCGTGTTTTAGGTGATTTCTTAGATGTTTTGTCGTAGGTGAATAAATTAGGGAACCCAATAAATAAGGTGAACTCTATTTTTAGGAATGTATGGAACCAAAGTCCTGACTCCGCTACCCAATTGATTATATATACTGGTCTACGAAACTTGAGATTCTCGGTTCTCCTATGCCGTAGGTATCCGACATGGTCACCAGACGGAGCCTATGTTGTACCCCAAATAAATTTTTTGGCATTCTGTGTAAATTGAGCTAAATCTTGTTAAAATGCCATGAAAGGTCTGTTTTAGGTCAAACCAATCATAGAATCTTGGTGGGTTTCTGTCAAGGAACACATGTACAAAATTCTGAAAAATTGAAAATTAGGGTTTTTTCCCCTATTTTCAAGGAAATCCCCCGAAAATAGGACCTTCCCAGAAATGATCGAAAATGATTTTGATAGGCTTAAAAGGCTTCACGATCACATTGGTCAAGTCAGAATCATCAAAAGACACGTTTTACTCTGGTGGGTCTATTTCTCTTTTTCAGGAACGAAGTTAGGAGCTCCACAGCCATTAATGGCAGATTGGCCAGTACCAGGTGCTGAAAGCTAAGCTTCAAAAGCTTCAACGACACAACCATGGCGGAAAAGGTCAAAAATGATGCTGTTTGATGAAGGGGATTTTCAAAATGAAAAATGCTGAAAATTGACTAAGTCTGGGATTTTCAAAAAATGAAAAATGCTGAAAATTGACTAAGTCTGGAGAATGCACGCCTTGCTGCCAAGAGGAGGCTATGCAGTCAAATGCCTTAGTCATTTTCCCAAACATCCATACACGATGAACGTGAGACATGAAGAAATGGTGATCTTCGACGGAGGAGTGTCCTGAAAGTGAAAAAGGTCAAAATTTGACTAACTCTGGAAACGTTACGAAGGAGAAAACTCAAAAAGCTGAAAAGAGCCTTTTTCAAGCAGGGGTGCCCATGATCTTTGAGGGTCAAATGCAGTCAGTATGATCATCCAAAGCAGTCATTCTTGACGTTTGAGTGCTGGCTCGACAGTGAAACAAACATCCAGATCATCCGATGAATAGATCACTAGCAACTGCTGACAAAGCAAAAAAGAGGCAGTTGAGGAAATATCAGGAAACCACAGACAAACGACGAAGTTCTAGAAAAAGAGCCTTTTCAAAGCAAAGGCGCCCTTCTTTCTTGACCTCCAGATGCTGACCAATGACAAATGGCCTCCCAGGATAACCTTCTCAGCCCAAATAGATCTCGGAAACGCAACTGCAAGCATCAATACCTGACAGAGCAGTCAACGGATAATCTGGATCAAAGTAGGCAACTTGTTAGATGAAAATAATCAAGCTAAAAGGTAAAAGCGCCCTTTTCAAGGAGGGGCGCCCTTGAATAAAGGAAACCTAAATTGAGATCCAAGTTTTCTAAAGACAGTCATCTTTGGCGAAACAGAGCTGGGTACCTGATGAGACATCAAGCAAAATCATCTGACTCTCCGATCAACGAGAAATCCAGATCAAAGCACGAGAGGTCATTTCAAAAAAGCTGAAGAACGAAGATCAAAATTTCACTAAGGCATTAGCAAAAGCGCCTTTTCTTGGGAAAGGCGCCCTTTCTTTTGAAGCCCTAAACTCAGCTTTTTATCATCACCTCTCCCAGGCACTTCTCTTCAGTTTGGATCCAGCTCCGCAGTGAATGTGTCCGTGACGTCTCAGGATCAACAGACAACGCTAGATTCAGGATCAAATAGAGGGTTTTCAGGAGAAAAATACTCAAAAAATTTGCAAGAAGCCAAAAGGGACGCCCAAAAGAAGTCAAAGGTCATTTATTGACTAAAGTCAAAAGCTTTTGAGTTAAAGTTGGCTAAAACGCTCCACGATTGGTGGAAATCACCTTTTCAACTTTAGATCAAGCCCAAATCACCTTTTGAGCTTGTGTTAGGTCCCCAAATTTGTGGATCTGAAGCTTAAACATACATATTCAAGGTGAAGGCGTCCCATTTCATTATTTCATTGCAGGATAAAAGATCAAAAACAGCCACAAGCTCTCAAGGACGCCATTGATAGATCTAAAGGAGGTTTTCATCCGTTCTTCAATTTTTCTTGCAGATCTGAAGCAGAAAAGGATCACTATTTTGAGGATTGGACCCAGAGATAGATTTTTCAGAGAATCAGATAAAACTTCCAATCCATCTTCTGTCTACTTCCTCTCTTCTTGTCTTAGGTTTTCTTGCACATTTCAAAAAGGTGGCAGGCTACATCAGATCAGATCAACTAGGTAGATTCAGCGTAATTTTCCAGAGAAACCCATCTCGTCCAATTTCCGAAAATCAACATATTTGCTGCCCCTATTTTTGGGGGTTTTTCCGAAAAAGTTTCAGAATCCAAATTCTGAGGAACTGGGTCTGTTCAGCATTGATGCACAAACAAAACCCATGTGCCAGACTTTTTCCGAAAAAATACTTCTCGAGGGCGCTATTTTCAAGGGTTTTTTTCAGAAGTTGTCTGAACACGTCCGTGTTTACAGTCAACAGGCGAGTTATTCTTCACAGAATGACAATTTGGCGTCCTTAGACTCCAATTGAACAACTAGACCTTGCACCAGCAATTCTCCAACCAGATCTTACACACATTGCTGGAGCGCAAACGGACATCACCAACAGTCTGCAGATCTTTATCTTTGAAAAGAATACATCTCCCGCTCAGTGGAGACCTGCAGCAGTTACTCTGGATGAAGAAGTAAGAAAGACTGATCTTGCAGCAAAAAGACCAATATTACCATCTCTCGCGTGGCAGTAAGCACCTTGGCTTGCCAGCTGCGAAGAGATCATTCCAAGCACGAAGCCGCCAAAGTTACCAAGAGCAATAGCTTGCGCAAGAAGAGATGTCGTATCATCAAAGCATTGAATATCCGGAGACAGAAGAAGTCAACACACAGATCAAGAAGCTGTTGACCGGAAGTGATCATGAGGTGTCAGACACCTAGGAAGGACGTCCTACCCTCCAAGTGGCATTCATGAGACTTGAGTTTGACTTGATGCTTCTTTCCAAGTCAACTCAAGATGCTATTAAATGTAGTTGGAGTTAACTTGATGCTTCTTTCCAAGTTTAACTCCACTTTCCTTAAATCATGCATTGTCAGATCCCACTGATTAAGGATGTCTAATTGACTTCCATGATTTGTGGATCTTAGATCTCCACTAAATGTGGATGTCTATTTTGGAGGGATACTTTCATTAAAGTTCACCTTTAGTTTGCTTTCAGTCAACTGAAGTAGTTTCCAGTTGACTCTTTGTTCACTTTCAGTTAACTGAAGTAGCTTTCCAGTTAACTACTTGTTCCCCCTATTTAGGAATAAATCTTGCTAATTGATTGGCAAGAACTCATTGTTAACTCAAGGAGATTTTGGGGTTGCCCACTCCTTTGAGTCCTATAAATAAGAGCCTTGGGCTCATTATTTGTTTAACCTTTACTTGCTATGCAAAATTGCTGCGCCATTGTTGCCAACACTTTGAAAGCGAATATTTGTTCACTCTTGGATGAGAGTTCGTTGGTTGATTGTAATTGTGCATGATTTAGTGCCTTTGCTCTCCCAACTTTTGTAGTTCGTTGATAAAGCATTGAAGAAGAATATCAGAAGGCGCTCGCATTTTGATCATCTTATTTGAGTTATGTCTATGTCCTGTGTTTAATAGCTTGTTGTCTCATTTCCCTCCTCGGATAGGAGTCCCTCCTCCTTGGATATTTGTTATTGACAGTTGTCGTTTGATGTTGTTTAATGTATTGACTTCCAAGCTATACTTCGGATAGGAGTCCCTCCTCCTTAGCAAACTCGTTGGCCAAGGCATCGTGATTTTGTTGTTTCTAGTAAACTATTTCTTAAGCTCATACCTCGGATAGGAGTCCCTCCTCCTTGGCAGATCTCGGATCTAGTTTACCGTGCAGAGTGTTTGCTTGTACCAACCTTATCCCGGTGTATACCCGAGAGTTCAGAGCCTCGGTCATATCCTCTGGAGACGGCGAATTCAAGTGATCCAACCATCCCATTCCCGCTCCTTTACCCTCATGCTCTGTTTACCTTGAAGGTATTGGATAGATAGAAGCTAGTTAGTCGTAGTTAAGATCTGCAGAAACCAGAGAAAAGCTTAGCTACGGCGCATTGTGTTTGTGCACCCTTGTGTCCTGCCGCTGAAGCATAAAAAGATAGGAACTTAGTTAAACATTTCCCTTCCCTACGCATTGCTCCCAGCAGAGAGGGACTTCTCCTCTTTAAATAACGAAGAAGTGTTGCAAAACATTTGAAATAGCTGAACGTTTACAATCAGCACTCCAGAGGTGCTAATTTAAACGCCAACAGATTTGGAACCAACACCAAGCACCAATTCGAAGGTTCCTTGTCGAAGGTTCTGGCTTGATTGAGAATTGGGACTATTGGTGTTTCAATTCGCAACTTTGCAGTACGGATTAGAAACGGACAGCTATGCATAGTTGAACTGCTCTTCAAATTAGGAGGGCAAGCTCCCTCTTTGTTGATGATGCTTAAAAAGAAAGAATACTAAACTATTGCCAATCTTTTTTGTTCTCAGCTAAGAGCACAAGGTTATAAAACTCTTTGCGTCGCAGTTGAGGTTTTCTCTTTTTAGAACTTCAACTACAACTAAGCCTAAACTAATGACGCTTCTAGCAACTCAAGTAAACTCAAAGCTTGAGAGTTAGAAGTAAACGAGGAATGATTCAGCACAAATACTCAAATAAACTCACTTCCAATGCACACTTGAAGACTCATTGTTCTTTTAGATGCAAGCTGAAATAAAGATTATATAAGCAAAACACATAAAACAAAATCTGAGACAATAGATCAGAGCAAAGTAAGCATAATATTTCCTTCCTCAAATTTCTAATAACGATTACACTTCTGGGACAATAGATTTGTAGCAATAATAGGCTTATAGTTTAGCGATCAACCAGATTACACTTGACACAAATTAAACATTAACTGAATAATAACTTGTAGCAAAATAGGCTTGAAAACTTGCTCTTACACTAAGTGAACAGAGACTGAATAACAAAGTTGCAAGCAAAAGTAGGCTCAGCAATTTGTTATCACAATGACTGTTAAGAAAATAATGGGCAAGGCTGCCCTTATTTATACACAAACAAGGAGTAGTGAACCCTAAAATCTCCTTGCTTTTACAACTAGACTTGCCAACTTGCAAGCTTTATTTCTAAAACTAAAACATGACAACTAACTAACATCCTACTAAAACAAAAACCAGGGAAAGTTCCAACTATTGCAATTTGATTTTTCCTCTTTCACAAAGAATAGATAAGCATGAGACAAGAATAGCAAGAAAACTCGGAAAAGGCATCGAGTTAACTGCTGCTTTAAGTTCTATTCTTGGAAAACATCGCTGCCCCAAAAGGTGACATCAACACCATAATTTTGGGAAACTATATCTGCCAAAAAGCTGGGAGAATACTGCATGTTTTAAAACTTGAATTTTGATTGTGAACACGCCTATGTTTGGAAAAGTTTTGCACAAATTGCTGAAAATAGATTGCTGATTTTTCTCCAAAAAGCATATTCTCGGAAAAAAGCTGAGACCTGGGTTTTGTAGACAATCACATTCTGAAGAGATCCAGTTCATCAAATCTTGAAAAAGATGAGGGCTTCCCAAAAAAGTGCCGGAAAAGCAGATTTTTGGAAATATAAAATTTTGCAATCTTCAAGAGGAGCAAAAAGTAGATGGACCGAGATCGATGAAAACTAAAAAAGCTGACCACTTGTTTCTGAAATACAATGTCCTAAAAGATTGGACCATGAAAAAGCGTGCCTTTGTGCTTGCCAATCCCGAATCCATGAAGAAAACTGGAAAAGCACTTCGTTTGAGCCTCCAAATCTTGATGAGAAGAAAAAGATATTTCTCTTCCTCTGGATGCCAACTCACAAAATATGAAGAATAAATGCCAAAAGCCTTCTTAAATTGTGAAGAGCCTAACCAAATTAGACTCAAAAACTCTTCACTTGCTGTCCTTGTAATTTTGTCAAACAGTTGTCATGCTAAGTCTTATCTCGCTGTTTCAAATTTTTCAGTTTGCTGGGTTTGCTTGAAAGATTTCAATTGAGTTCTAATGCATATAAATAGCCAATACAATGTCTAAACAATGAATCTAGAATGAAAAGATGTAACTCTTTATCCTCTACATTGCATGAATATATCATCTAGACATCAAAATGATCATCTACAGCAAAGAGGCATTATAACAAACACTTGGCATGCATATTCATGATTGAGATATTCATCTTTAGCAATGGACAATTTGGAAAACAGTTACAATGCAACCTTTTTATCTATTGATCATCTTTTTTAAAGCCTTCAATTCGATATTCAATGCATTACAAATAAGAACGACCATACCTTGGGTATACAACAGCTAATTGCAGGTCTGATTTTATACCAGCAGCTGGAAAAGAAGATTGTTCAGGCCTGTGAAACCCTTGAGTAATTTGCTGCAGTCAATCTACTGATTTTCCCCAACATGTAGAGATGCTGCCATCATCAAACAACACAGCCACCACTATTAAAGGAGAGAACATACCCTATCTTGAGGCGTTTGGACCTAAGAGAAACACGTCCCAGGCTGTAGCTATACGTCCCAGCAGCAGATGTAATTCCTCCAAATCACAATCTTAAATTATGGCTAAAGATAGATATTGAGGGATAAATGCAACCAATCTGATCATCAGCTTGCAAACCCTCCCATTGTGCACAAATATTGTAGCATTTTACTATTCATGTATCACTGTAGCGTTTCACTATTCACGAGTTACTGTAGCGCTTAATAACAATTCAGATCTGCAAGTAATAATCTTCAAAATCCTTGTGAAACTTCACCAATTTGCACAAATGAAAGGACTGAATTATCCTCTCCTCAATTTGCAACCCTTCAAGAGATCTTTGACTCCCTCAGTTATGCTATCAATAGGAAGTTTTCGTTTCCTATGATCAAGAAGAAAACTGCGAAAGCCCTAGGCTCCACAATAAAAATTAACCAAAAATAATATTCATCAACTCGATGCTGAGAATGAGCTCTTACCTCTCTTTTTTATTCTTTCCTTAGAAGAGCTCAAACACCTTCCTGGCCAATGTGGGATAAAAGATTTATTCCCACATTAAATTATTCACTTAACACAATTTATTATATTAAAGTGACTTTATTATTATAAAGTTACTTTATAACTTTATAATAATAATAAAATATTAAATAAATCACTTAAGTCACTTAAACTTTAATATCTCTTGATGTACTTGTCTGATTGCTAAGCCGTCTGAGCCAGGAGTTGACTCTCCCTGTTCTCCATGTGATTGGATGCCTATCTAAAAATAGAAACCCTGAATAGTGACTTACTATAAATAGTAAGTATGTGAAATTGAGTGTAGAAATAGCTGCAAAGACCCAATCAAGGTCGACACTGCCAATATGCTCTGCTTAGGTGTCTTTCTATTAATAGGAACCTTGACTCTCCCAAAATAGTAACTTACTATAAATAGTAAGTGTGCCAATCTGAGTCAAATAACTTGTGCAAAGGCCAAAACCTGAATCCAGCTGAAGTGTAATGTCTCTAATCACCGAGTAACTGCCACGAGACCCTTTATCTATAATTGTTAGCCTACAAGGGTCAAATGATAGGCTAATCCTTACGAACTCTGATACTCACGAAAATGCGGACATTACATAAATGGAGTTTGAAGATGAAAAAGCGCTTTCTTCATAAAGCCTTAAAACTCGAAGCTTCTCCAAGAAGATAGAAACTTCGTATGTAAAAATCTGAGTCCGTTTGCTTGTGAAATGGTGGATTCATCTTTTGTAGTTGGAAAAAGCACGCGTGTGAGGACGTGTTGATGAAGTTTGGTAAAAGCATTCAATGACATCGTCAAACACGTAAAACCTCAAAAGTGTTAGCCATTTTTCTCTGTTTTTCAACTTTTGTTGCAACTGTTGCTAGCGACGAAGGCTGAACTGGAAAGCAGTGTGCTGGGATCGAAAATTTTCGAAGTGTTGAAGACTTGGGAGTGTTGACTGGATAGGGGTGCCTAGACTCTCCAGTGTTAGCCATTTTTTCACATTTTTCAACTTTTTGCTTGCTTTTGGCCCCGGCTAGACCTGCCTCTGACTTCATCGAGCTGGGAATTTGACATTGCTAACTGACAAAATCTGTTTGACCATGGCAAGTTCATATTTGACCACTATTGAAGTGATCTTTAGCTTGATATTGGCATCTAGCGTCATTTGATCATGATTGTACGTGCTTGAAACGATTGACGGAGGCCGAAATGGAAGAAAGCATGTCGAAGCTTGAAAAATTGTAAGGCATGAAACTTTGGGTGCCCCTGGCTAATTGGGGCGCCTAACCTTTCCAGACTTAACCATTTTTCCGAGATTTTCAAATTTTCACTTTCTTTCTTTCGTGTGAAGCCAATGACCCCTGTTTGATCTTCGTTTTCGTGCAACTGATGAACAACAATGTCTGAAAGTTAGTCATTCTGGCAAGCCTTATCATATCTGAGTTGAATGGTACCATTTACCAGCCTCCGACACTGCATCTGATGATTTTCTGAAAGCCGGAACAGGGCTGACGAAGAAGTCTTGAACATTTTTCAAAAAATGTGAAAAATATTCTAAGTGTTTGAATGCTAGGTGCCCCCCTTGAAATGAGGCACCCAAGATCACCAGACTTAGAGTCAAAATTTTGATATTTTCAATTTTCTTTTGTCTTTCTTCGTTTTGGTGTATCCGCATCCGTTCGATCTATAATAACTGCTATCTGACTGATCCTCTGAACTGGATGACAAATTCATTGAAGAGCTTGAACATAACTGAAGTGATCCCCAACTTTTCCCAACCCTAAAACTGCTTTTGACTGCATTTGACTAGATATGAATTGGGTTAACGGGGAAGATTTGCATGTTTTTTGAGAAACACGAAAAATAAACTAAGGCATGAGATCCCAGGCGCCCTCCTTGGCTAGGGGTGCCTAGCTTCTCCAGGCTTAGAATGTTTTCACAAAGTTCAACTTTTTTCCTTTGCCTTCTGCATTCTTCGTTCTGTGTGCATGTTCGCCGTTCGCCGTGTTTGTGCAACATTTGAGACTTTGAATTTGACACCTGGCAGCTGTTCTTCCTGCATTGATGACTTCAGCGCTCATGCTTTTCTCTCTGAAAAAGACAAATTGACCCACCAAATAAATCTTGACCTTTTGATGATTTTGATTGGACTAGCCTGATTAGGAAGTATTTTCAACCAATCAGAATCAGTTAGAGCCCTCCAAACAAAGATTCTATTTTTAGAAAGTTTTTCAAACATCCATTTGACAACAAACCCAAAAATCCCTGAATCAAGTCTATTTTTAGGAACTTTCTAAAAATAAAAAACTTTCTATTTTTAGAAATTTTGAGTTTTTATGACAATTTTTTTACAAGACTTTTACCATTCTTTTCAAAATACCTTAATGAAGCAATTTTTTTTGATTGGGCACAACAGGCACCAAGCACCAATTTGAAGGTTCCAACCCGATTGGGAACTAGCACTAAGCACCAATTCAAAGGTTCCTTGTTGGAGGTTCTAGCCCAATTGGTAACCAACATCAAGACCAGGTGATCTCTTTGTTGGAGGTTCCACCTTTAGTAAGTACCCAAGATTCTTAGTCTTATCAGGGGTTTTGAGGGAACTCGGAACTGAGAACCATATTGAGAGGAAAGTTCCTATCCTCTTGAGAACTTGTAAAAACCTTCAATATTCAAATCTTATCGAGAATTAGAAAGAAATAGAATTATTGGCCCTCATTGTACGACTAAGAACTAGTTGGAGCAAGGCAACAAACTGGGAACCATGCACCTCAGTTGGATCCAGGTGGAGGCAAAACCTCCAATCACCCATAACTCCATTTCAAATCCAATTTCTTCCAAATTTGATTAGGGGGCACCCTTTAAGCTCCTCTACAAGATGAATTCTTGACTTAGCCAAACATGTAAATAACTCACCAAAACCAACAGTAGCACAACAAAATTAAGGAAAACTAAAAATGAAAATAGGAAATGTTTTTGGTTAACACAAGATTGCTTGTGAACCCAGATGCTCCAACATCATTCTAGGAAAGCAACACAACTTACAATACTTTGTTGATCCAAAAGAATTAAAATATTGAAATTGAAAAACTGATCTTTCCACACAACATCGAGAATCTTGAATAAGCTCTTGAAACTGATGTTTCCACACAAATGGAATCCCTAGATGTAATCGCCTTTGTTGGATTAGAGAGTTTTCATCCCCAAATTCAATCTAGAAACCAAAAGGGCTTTTGTCCTCTAGCCAAAAGATGAACATCAAATGCTCAATCTTCAAGAAACAGTTTCACAACAAACAATGGATGGATCATTTTTCTCAAGCCTAACTCCTACTTTTATAATCACCTATTTGCTATTTTTAGTCCTTCAAAAGAAGTCCGAAGAATTTCTCTTTTCTTTTAATTTATTGTTTTATTTTTCCCCCTTGTCCTAGTAACACTTTTGATAACACTATAAAATCACTTTGATGTACTTTATAATTTAATAATAAAATATAAGTTGCCTTTTAATAATATTAAAGTTACTTTTTGAGCAGCTTGAATATAATGTATTAAAATTTTCCTTAGTCTGAAAAAGGGGACATGACAGTCATGGCATACTTTGATCGTTGTGCTAAGGATCTAGTAGGGATCTTGATATGTGTGCCCATTCTAATTATAACTAGGTTGGATAATCATGCTATTGAGATGTCCATAGACATACACATTTTGTGCCTCTTTTCTCTCTACCATGTGTGTGCTCTCGCTCACCTTGTAATTGATGGCCCAAGTTTTAGAAATGTCATGTCCCCAAGATTGTGACATTTAAATAATGAAGAGCATACTTAAAAGCTATTAACCATTTGAGTATCGTTATAATTATAATTGCCGAGGACAACATTATAATTGTAATTATTATGTTATAAATATTAAATATAAATACTAATAATGTAAATATTATTAAATTAAAATCAGAGTAGCCGGATACACCCTGCCCCTCCCTGGACGTGCGTATCCCCATATCCAATATGGATACGGGTACGATACTCCGTAGATACACGTTGGAAACCGTATCCACACATGCGCAAAAGATCTTGATTTTCCAGCTGTGCTAGATACTTTGTGATTTGATTTCAAAATATCTGACATGAATCTTCCTAAACTTAATCTTAAAAAACTTCAATTGTGCAATTTTCTTTTTGTTTTGTATAAAAAGAACCTACACCAAATGAGGAAGACAACCGAAATGCTTTTGTATTTCAGCAACCCATTTTTCTAGGTCTTCTTCCTGTGCAACTCTACTATTTTTTGGCATTTTAATTTTTATAGAAATAAAAAAGTTAATTGTTTATAGTTTTATATTTATATTATATATATATATATTTATAGATAAGTGCTATCAAAGGGGATAGGACCCATTTACATTGATATCACTTGGCATCACATGCTAGAATACATTCTACTTCAAGTTTACAGAACACAGGCCCTCCCAGGCCAACCAACCCTCTCTACAGTAGCGGATATTGATAAACCACTGCCAAACTCCTTCCCAACTCCAAAGCCTGTGCCAAGCTGCTCTCACTGAGCCATGAGTTTCCTGAATCCATATACCTGGAAAAAGCATCCAAATTGGAGTTCATGACCCCAGGTCTAAACACCTGCCAAGCATTCACCATGAAGTTTTCCCTCGCCGCCTTATGCTGTCTTATTGCCTCTTCTTCATACACTTCACCCTCGTCCTCCTCGGTTTCAATGCAAGTTGTGTTGAAGAAGAGCCTAAGGTGATTGACCAAACCATCCGCAACCAACTCCAAAGTCGTGTTTGCCACCGCTAGAGCATTTGCAGTTGCTACGAAACCATTGAATAGCTCAACCTTCCTCTCCTGGGAGCCGATTATGTCGACCAAAGGCCCGATCACTACTTCATACACCTTCCCGTCACACCAATGGTGGTCCTCTTGAAGCTCCCCTTTCACCACATCCACAATCGCTGCAAGCACCACCGGGCGATGGATAGTGAAAAGCCTACTGCACTGTGCCACAAGTGTCTCTTTGGAGCAGAGGTAGCTCAGCCCGAAGAAGTGCACCATCTTTTCTCCCTGCTCGGCACACCAGACTCACAATGAGTTGTGAATGTGTATTTTATTGTCAAGCTTGTGCAGATATAGCTCCTATGCCATAGCATGTGAACAACAATCATTGCAGCATTTGACAGCTTTTCAGTCACCAAATCCATACCAAATCTTTACCCAAGTGTCCCAGTCTTTGCCTTCGTCTGCAGACATGTGAATCACCTACCTCGCCGTCCATTCATGGGTCTGAGGCAGCACAAAGTATATCATATTGACGCCCCATGTTATCTTGGTCAATGATGGCTTGTAGCCCCGGCCATCGACTCGTGGAGGAATCCATAGATACCAAATCTTCTTGAGATATTCCCCAATTAGCCAACAAATTTGCGGCTTTGTTTGCTTCCCTATATACGTGTGCAAGGGAGAAGTTGTTGAGCTTTCCTAGGAGCGTCTTAATAGGTTCAATCCAATTGCCTATCCTCCAATTTGGTGATTTCCTTGAAGTGATTAACTGAATACATAACTGCGAATCACCCTTGATTTCAACAAAATCTATACCATTTTGGATGCACAACTGTAATCCTAACGACAAAGCCTCCATCTCAACGATGATGTTGGAGCGAAAACCGAATTTTTTTGATGCTGCCCACACACAATAGCCACTTTTGTCTCTAATTATACATCCAACACTTGCTCGACCAGGATTGCCTTTGGCAGCCCCGTCGAAATTTAGCTTCCATTTTAATCTCACTGGGTGTGTCCAGTGCACTTCTCTCTTATTGACCTTGCTTACCCCGAGTGCTGTGGACTTAGGAATTTTGAGGTCATTCCAAGCCTTCTGAATCTCCACATCCCACCTCGTAAACTTTGTCTTGGAAGCAATGTTGGTTCTATTAGTTGCTATCTTGATGATGGCTCCTTGGATCTTTGCAATAAGTATGTTGCAACTTAGGGATTCCTCCTTGAAGATTTGCCTGTTCCTCTCCTTCTGTAAATGCCAAACCACCAATGATGGTGCCATTATCCAAATTCCATACCAATAACCATTCTTATTTGCTATTGGCCAGCTGTTCAAGAAGTCCCAAAGCTTATAGTGTCTTGATCCCTGGAAGCGAAAAATCCCTTGCAACCAATCCCAACAAGAGGCAGCCACAGGACATGTGAGAAACAGATGATCCACGCCTTCCTCCGCTTGCTCACATAGTACGCATCTAGACGGACCAGCAATCCCAATTCTCTTTAGTCTTTCTCCAGTAAGGTAGCGTTGATGTAAGGCTACCCAAAGAAAGGCCCCTGCTTTGGGCAACACTTCATGCTTCCAGTAGAGGGTAGCCATCCACGTCTTCTCCTCTCCTTGTGCAATTTGGAGACGGTAACCCAATTTGGTCAAGTACTCCCCTGATGCAGCCCCACACCATATAATTGTATCCTTCCTATTGCTTAATTCCCGAGCCATTGCCCCTTTCAATTCTTGTGGTAACAGAAAAGTATCAGGTACGAGTGGGTTGAAAGTAAAACTGTATGCACTTCGCACAATATACACGTTGTGGAATACATTTGTAAGCTCGGACTGTAGTCCCAATGCACAACTAGGATCCCAAACTCTGTGGTTGTTGCCCAAGTCCACACAAGGGTCTAAAGGGGTGCCATCATCCAGCTCAAAGAGTGGATTGTCATAAGTCAAACCAGCCTCATCCTCAAATAATGGATTAATAACAAATT
Organism: Sequoia sempervirens; assembly: GCA_007258455.2. Lineage (NCBI taxonomy): Eukaryota > Viridiplantae > Streptophyta > Pinopsida > Cupressales > Cupressaceae > Sequoia > Sequoia sempervirens. The sequence continues at coordinate 27,727 of VDFB02004274.1, read as the reverse complement.
GCACATTACTCACTTGCTGATCTAAATTACCTTTCTTTGAACTTTTGGAGCAATGAATGGAAACATACTGCTCCTGGAATTGATCATGCTCATGCACCACTTGTTCAACCTCTTTTCCTTTCCCTCTACTCTTCTTCCCACTGAGAGAGATGGCATTTAGACTTCATTCCCCTCAATACATATTTTTTGCCATCAATTGCAAATTTCATTTCCATAGAGCATAGGTTGAGGGAAAACTCTCTGATTGCATGAAGCCACTTCATGCCTAAGACAACATCCATCTCACCCATGCTGACAACATGATAATCAGCTTGGAATTTGTAATAATTCAGTTGCAAGGTGAGATTAAGAATCCTTCTCATACAAGTGAGAGTGAAACCATCTGCTACTCTCACCCTGAACCCCTCAAAGTCCTCTGTCTGAAATTCGTGCCTGACAACCAATCCCTCATCAATGAAGTTATGCTTGGCTCCAATATCAAACAAAGTGGTCACATGCTGCCGCTTGGCTCCAATATCAAACAAAGTGATCACATGCTGCCCGCTCAAGACTCCTCTGATTCTGAAATATCCCCCTCTTTGGATGCTAGAGAGTTGTGCCATAGGGGATAGCTTTACTAAGTATGTTCCTGATTCTGTGGATGCTCTTCCTATCTCATTATCCTCCGGACAAGCTTGCTGTTTTGAAATTTCAGAATTTAATTCATCTGCATAATAGTACTCCATTTGGTTCACCTTCCCCTTAAAAGGGCACACGATCCCTACTATATGGTCCCTTGCATGTGAAGCATAATTTTTTCTGTCTTAAGTCGTTAATGGTATCATCATTAAATTTTGCGAAGGTTTCTTTTGCTGGTCTGCAACTTAATGATGACTCTCATCCTTTGGAGGGGTGATTGTTTTAGGTGGAAATTGTTTCTTTGGGGTAGCCAACTCCATATCTCTCGCTTTCTTCATAGCATCCTATAAAGGTGGTGGATCAAAAGCCTTGATCCAACTACCCAAGGGCTCCAAAAGTCCCTCTCTAAAGAGTACTATCAATCTCCTTTTTGTGATACTAGGAACAATCATAGACAATCTCTAAAACTCTGCAATATAGGACTCCAAAGTTCCAATCTGCTTGAGTTGAGCTAGCTCCCTAAAATACAAATCTAGATCCTTACAATCAAAGAGTTCAATGAGTTTATTAGTAAACTCATCGTAGGTGGTAATAAGATTGTGTTGGAGTGTCACCAAATTGTGATACCACCACTCATGCACTAGACCATCCAGGTGTTTTGTGGCGAATTTAATTGCATCCTCCTTTGGCATAGGTCTCAAAGAAAGATAATTGTCTAATTTTTGAACCCAAGACCTTGCAATGCATCTGTCATTGCCGTCAAAATGTGGCAAGGTAACCTTGCTCACAGCCTCCTGCAAATCTCGTGGAACCTGTGGTGCCCTGTGCTCTGTTCTAACTGTACCACCAACTCTATGCCTCTTTTGATTTAGGAACTGCTCTAAAGTCAAAATCTCCTTGATTTCAGGCAGTAGGGTTATGTATTCAATAGAATGGAGTCTAATCTCCTCAGTCATGGATAACTGTGGCTCATACTCTTGAACATGTGGAACCTGTGGTGCCTCCCTAGGAGTGAAGGTCGGTTGCGTAGGTCTAAGAACTGAACCTACGGAAGTAGTAGATCGTTCAACTGCTACATTATGCCGTTCAACTTCTTGAGTACCACTAGTCTCACCAGCCTGACTGGCATGTTGGGCGGGGTAAACTACCTCATATGACCCAAAAGCTGCGACATCATATCCATGATGTTGTCAAATTGCCTCTTTGCTCTGGATTCAGAACTTACTAAACCCACACGTTCTTTTTCCCTTTTTGCCATGGCACCTATAATACTCTCACTATTAGCGGAATTGCTCTTGTGAATACCCAAAACCCCAGAAACAGTTTCACCTTCTGGAACTAGCGGTGGTTTCCATTGGGTTGCTCCTATGGTATACTGCAAGTCCTTTTTGCTCATGAAAATTTGATTTCAACACAGGATGGTAGGAATACTTGGCTCTGATATCACTGAAATATCCCACCCCTGATAGTATTTTTACTTTTTTGATTTTGCCTATCTTTGTTTTTTGGGTTTTATGTTTTTTTTTTCGTGTTTTTGCTTGTCAATGCGAAAATATAGATATTTGCAAAAAAAAAACAAACTTCATGCAAATGCATCAAATTATTAACTGGGTTTTGAATATTGCTTTAGGAAACAAATTATTCATCACACCCGTAATTCAAATGTGCAATATTGCAGGTCTGAAATGATTTGACCAGCAAACTAGAAGCTTGCAAAACTGGACGCCACTCTTCATGTCCTCATGATCATTCCTTGAAAATGATGCACAATTGTTATCTTGTCTTGGATGCCAAAAATAGATGAAAGTGCTAAGAGTAAAGCCTAGGTGTTTGACCCTAGGACTCTCACATGCCAGTTGGGGAGTTGTACGGCCAGCATTAAAGACCCACATGTGTAATGTCCCTTTTTGAGAAAACTCTAATTCTTACCCTAGAAACATTTAATGTAGTTAGGGTTACAATTTATCAACTAAATGCATTAAGAAAGATAAATCTTGGTTTTGGTCATGCAACCATGTTAGATCGTAATGAAATATAAAACATATAAGAATTATCATTTATCCATATAGCATTTCAAACATGAAAGAAATATTCTTATCTACTTGCACAATACAATTATATAAGATAGACACTATGTTCAGGGTAACTCAATCATAGATAGGGATTGGATGAGAAAGATAAGTCCGCTCGAAGCTATCCTTCTAAGCCCAAGAGCGGATATACCATCCCTCTTGGCTCCCGATGGCATGATACTTGGTCATCCGATCCGAGGAGTGGCATACTTAGGGGATACACTTGTATTTGCTTTCCTTATCCATTCTCATCCCCTCCTAACTATGATGGAGAGTTCCTCAAGTTGATCCAACCATGTGATAGTTTGGAGGAAGGATTTCCATAGGAGGCCCGTAGATGCTCTCTCTAAGCCCAAGAGCGGATATCACCCCCTTGGCTCCCGATGGTATAATGCTTAGTCATCCGATCCGGGGAGTGGCGTACCTAAAGGAGAAATCTAGTATCTGCTCAACCTATTGGTTCCTTCCCTCAACCATCTACATGATTGTTTGATGATACAAACAATTGCATCTAATGATTATCATACTAACAAGTTATCGATAATTATACTATGCTATGAGAATTTATAGAAATATGAATTTATCAAAGATATTAAGAGATCATATTGGTTAGGTGAGTATCTCAGTGTAAATCGTATTTAGTAATTAATTTATCAAAACACATGAATTACCATATATAGACAGCCACCATGTTATATTCAATATATATACATATATTTATCACATATATATTAAATATACATGTCAAGTTCTAACTATTATCAAATCTTAACTTCTTATTAAACATTCATTTATTTTTATTTAATTATCTTTGACTGATCTTGACGTAATTTCTAATTACATAAACTGATTATCAACCTTTATTTAAGCATAGGATAACATTACCTGACTGTGCCGATCTGCAGGGACTCTTCTTACCTTTTTATTGCTGTTCATCTGCAAAGACCGGCCTGCTGTTTTATTCTTTTTCCCAGCCACTATGATTTTCTGTCCTGTTGGAGTCTCCCTTAAATATCCGCTATGGACAAAAGCTTCCCTCCTTGACTGGACGTGACCATTTGGAGTGATCGCTGTCTTTGAACAGTCACCCCTCTTACATTAATACTATCGCTGCTTTTGGGGTTTATTAGTTATCGTTGGGTTTTATGATTTTGTCTTTATCTCACTTCAGATCATGTTAATATAATAATAATATGATCATACTTTTAAATGATGTACATTACTAAAATAATAGTAATGTTACTAATAATTATGTTTATAATAATATTTAGATTATGCTCATTTTGTTGTTCTATTTTATTTGTATTTGAATATTTGATATTATAAAATAATCTTATTATTATTTTATTCTATTGTATGACATTTTATTATGATATTTACAATTAATAAGTTTAATTGTTCTATTACAATAATTATGTAATTATAATAATTATAATAAAATCGTTAATATATATATATATATATCTATGTGTGTGTGTGTTGTATTTATGTATTTGTAATTCAATGCTTAGTAATTTTAGTGTTCCATTTCGGGGACATGACAACATGTGCCAGCAATGAAAAATGATCAGCAATAATGTCTTCCAATTAATTTCTGATTTGCACACTTAACTTCTGAAAATCTTTGAAATAATAATCTTCAATAAGCACAAATGCAGCTCTTGGATGAAGCCACCTGTAGAGCAATCCTTGGGTGATATTTCACACCTGTAGATTACTGAATATGAGAGAATTATCGTTCTCCAAGATCAAATTTCTGCCTGAAACCCTTGTTTCTTCTCCACAGCAAAAAGCTCAAGTATTTGTAAAAGTGAATGAATAATGAAATGAGCTTTTTTGAAAGCGTTTATACTTCCCCAAAAAGCCACGATTTCCTTTCGGCTTTTTATCTATTTAATATTTTAAGATATTTTTTTTTGTTGTTTTAAAATATAATCCTCATGTTGGTGTCCCCTTTTGACTTTATTTAATGACCTTATGGTTTAATAAAGTCATATATAATAAAGGTCATTAAACACCAATAATAATATCCACTTAGACTTTAATTATTATTAAAGTTAATACTTTAATAATAATTAATAAATCATAACTCCATTAAAACCCAATATATCAACATTAAATTGATTCTGCCAACACCCCGAGGTTACCCACTGAATCTATTGCTCATCTGAATGGCTTACTATAAATAGTAAGGTTGGACCCAAATGTTGAAGTGACTTACTAGAAATAGTAAGTGAGTACAAATGGAGCTTGAAACACCTTAGGAAGGTTGTCCCTCAATCTCACCAAGCACTGGAGAAGAGAACACAAGAAACTGATACCCGAAAGACATCTGGAGAACCAAGAACTCCCAAATAAGGCCCCCTAAACACCAACATTAACACCAACATTAGCCTACGAGGACCCATTGATAGGCTAACTCACCAATGCTCTGAACTGGTTAAGGAGGGGACATTACATTTTGGTTGCTCATCTAGATGGTTTTCTATTATTATGTTACGGGGTCCTCCCCCTCCTCTTATATTATTGTCCTTGCATGGGGATTTGCCTTCTTTAGAGTAGATGATATTTATGTTTTCTTTTTGTCTAGGGCCTCTTTTTTGGCCCTAGTCCTTTGATATTGTACCTGCTGTATGTTCTAGTCCTATTGATCCATTTTGGGTCATTTGTGGACATTAATTTTCTTTTCTTTCTTTTTCTTCTTGTAGAGATGTTAACACAAAGAAGTCATGAAATGAGAAAAGTAGCTAAGCAATACACAATTTGTTAGAGGATACCTTCTTTATTATTGGCATGAAACTATTGATGAGAATCTGCTCTTGCATAGTTATTATGCAATGGGTATGCACTAAAGCACTTAATGTGTAAGATGGTCGTCAAATTAGCCAGCCTTCTTGATGAAGGCATTAAAACATAGCCATCAACAGACCTCCTTCAAAGCATCAATGCCATGGTGAGTGCTTGACCTACTTTTTATCATGTTGCATAGGGGTGAAGTCTAGAAAAGACAAATTTGAGATGATAAAATCCATATTTGGGGTTGACTGTGGAAAGTTTGCAAGTTGTGAATATAAGTCCACTGGCCAACTATAATGAGTTTTTCTTCTATGACATGCCAATTAGCTTATGACTATGGGTCTCTCATTATATGTTATGAATAATTCTATGTATTCTTTTATTTTCTATATCTTAGAGACATCTATACTTATGCTTGTGCACCTGCAAGTAGAAATGTTGTAGCACATGTCACACTTGTATGTGTGCCTTGGTGATTTTCAGAGAAGCATGAGACATATACAGGTTCAACATTTCGCATCAGAATGTGATGCAAACTTTGGTCATTTGCCATTATGCCAAGTATCCTCATGGTTATTTTTTTGTTTTTCTTTTGTATTTGCTTCTTTGCTTGGCCTAAATTTCCACTACAGTAAGATGGATCCAAGAATGGAATTTTTGAAGGGTAGGGCTACTGAGATTGTCTCATTTTGATTTTAAACTAATTTATTTTGTATCACTAATCAATTATCTGTCTCAATATCATGGTTTCTTCATATTCACTAGAAATTACTGAAGAAATTACCCTTTACTAAAATATTTTCAATTTGTCAAAAACATTATAAAGTTGTTTTTTGTTGGAACTATTTAATAGTCTTTCTATTAGCTTGGACTTTCTTGAAAAGCATATCCTCCTAACTGTAGTCTATCATCAGAATATACTAAGATGCATATGTAGTATCAATGCCCATTGGAAGTTGTCACTTTCCTTATTAATGCATGCAGGTATTGATTATTTTTCTTGAGAGCTTTACTGTGTGCATGACCTGTGTCTTCTCATCTATCAGGAAATGTGTCTTGTAAATTGTGCTATGTTCTTAAGTGAATAGCTTTCTGGACATATCTGTTATATGTGCCATTTTAGTACTTGATCAAGACTCTCATAATTGCAGTTTTGGAAAATTCAAGAAATGTGAACTTTTGAAGCGTCTGGAGTCAAAATTGATATGATCAAAATTTAAATTAAAACAAAAGAATTAAAATAGAAAATTAAAAACAAAATAGGTTTGTTTGTTTCTATCTTGTTTCATGAACTAAAGTGATTGCGTTGTAGTTTAAGTAGCTTGTCTTAAGCTTATTTTTTCTCTCTAATGAATGTTGTGCTGCATACTAGTCGTTCAGAACATCGTTTACTACTTCGAGCAGATAATGCTGATTCCCGACTTACTCCATTGGGTCGGGAAATTGGTTTAATTGATGATCGGATGTGGAAACATTATGAAGAAAAGCAAGCTCGAATATTGCGTGAGAAAAGCCGTGTTAAAACTGAGAAGATTTCAGGTTAGGGAGCTATTTTTGAGTGCCTAGAGATGTGAGTGTTTAATTTCTTTTTGTGCATGATTAATTTTATCCAAATTAACTAATTTTTATATGCTTTCTGCAGCAACTTCTGAAATTGCAGATGTAGTTGCAGAACAATCAAATCAACCAGTCAAAGAGTCCATGACACTAGAAAATATCTTGAAACGTCCTCATATACATTATGAACTCTTGGACAAGCATGGATTTGGAAACTCCATATTATCCAGAGATGAGAAAGAGTGTGTGGAAGTAGATATAAAGTATGAAGGATTCATTAGCCGCCAACGCACCCATCTTCATCAGGTTTTGAAGCATCCCATTTTTGTCTTTATCTGAAAGAATCTTCCAGGTCGTATATTCACTATGTTGAACATGATCTATTCTTAGGTTGATTTGTAATTAGTATAGATATATTCTATAACTATTTCACAAACATAGATCTTATCTTTCTTATAGTCCTCTTGAGTGAAAAAAAAAATGTACTACTTCAAATGCTTACCTCAGAAAATAGTGATTAAGTGGCTACAAATGAATTTGTAAGGTGCTTAAATGAATAGAGATAGGTGCATGCAAGAATGAAATATCAATGCAATCTGAAAACAACACAAAAACAGGAACATAACACAAGAGATCTTACTATGGAGAACACAATGTGGGAAAAAAACCCTGTTTACCTTATCTTGCCACTGTCTTTTCTTTAAACACAAATTTTTTGTCTTCTCTAGGCCTTCAAGGCCACCAATTTTCACTAAAATATTATCCTAACATTTGCAAACTATGCAACTTGCTTAGACATACTTCTCTGCTGCGCTCAACTCAGAAAACTGGCCTGGAAAGAAGAACAAGATTGCTAACAACTGTTAGGATTTAGTGTGATTCACGTTGCAATCCTATGTATAATACTTGTGTCTCAAATGTTCTTGGAATAGGTATTTGGATGCAAATGAGGAGTCAAGAGATTATTTTTATTATTATTCTTCTAAGAACTTGGAATATTGTTGTAATGGCACTGATTAAGGAGGTTGTGAAAACAGGTCAATAGTGGGAGTTATTGTTGTCACTCATCAATGTAGTTTTTTTTTCTCTTGGAGTTCTAGGGAGTTACTTTTTGGGAGTGGAGCATCTTGTCAAAAATGATGGACCCCTAAGTGTTATTGATCTCATCATGTAGTACTAGATTTGGTTATTGATGCCTATTGGTGGTTATGAATTAAAGATGATGTCTATCTTGGTTGCTATGTTCAATGCATAGCAGCAAAAATCATTTGGGGAAAATTTGGCAAATCAAAAGTATAAGATTTTTTGAAAAAATTGGGAAAAAAATGGATTTAAAAAAACAAATATATAATATAATAAATTATAATAATATAATTATATATAAAATATAATAATTATAATATTATGTTTAAATTATAATTATAATAATATATTTTATTATAATTATTATATTATATTTTTATTATTATTATAAAAATGGGGGAAATCATATCACAGTTTGAATACAAATTAAAAAAAGAAAGAAAACAAAATAAAAAAATAAGTAAAAGAAATTATATATTAGGGCACGGTGGACAAGGTTGACACCTTGTCGTGCATGCCTTGCTACAGAGGGGCTTGGCCCCATGGGCCACAGGCCCCAATGGCTTGGATAGCTACAGTGGGTATTGCGGGTCCATGGAGGGTTGACAGCCCAAAAAAAACGGTGTAGTGTTGAAAATTATTTTCTTGAACCCATGAAATTTCCTAAAACCCTAGCCACATTGCACTTGCGATTTTTTCGCTGTTTATAATTGTTTTTTTCCAGATTTCAACATGTTTAGACGTTAAAAACTCTCTGCAAATAGTTTTTCAACAATTTCGCTAAAAATTGCAATTTAATGAGGGAAAAAATCAGAAAACCTAAGGAATTCCTATTTTTACAATTAATTAATTTGTTTGCAATTTCTGCTTTTTTGGTTCAATGTATAATGGGGAATAGGTTTTTGATTGATGGATATTGTTTGGTGGCCACTAGTTCCATGAAACCACTTGGTGATTTCATATTTCTTTTGTTCTATATATAGGAGGCATTAGATGGAGGTTTTAAATGTTATGCAAGTGAAGTACTATAATGCTATCAAAATGTTGTTAGACCAAGGAGTTAGAGTGGATTATATTGATGTACTTTGTTGAGATTAATACAAGTGTGGTGTCTCTTTGGTGGAATCTTTTTCTATTTTTTGGAAAGGTTTCTCCATGTATATCTAATGTTATTTGTTATTGTTGATTTTAATTAGCTATTGTATGTGTTTCTCCATGTTATATTTTAGTTTTGATGGTTAACCACATGTCAATCTAATTGGTTAATGGGATTTGAATTCTTTGTGTTTATGCTTTCACTACATCTATTTACCCTATTCTCAACATTAGGTATTAGAACCAAGACTTTATTAGAGGGAGGGACATGCTTCTTGGAGTGTTGCGGATTTTTAAAGGATATAGTGGGTGCATTTGATTTAGTAGTTTTGCAGATTTGCATGTGGCCATAATGTCCCCAATCAAACAACCTTAGGAATTAAACGATTTTTCAAATATGTGCAAGCTGAGACAATAATCAAATGCCAAATATAGGTGCCAAACCCTAGCTAATCAGTACTAATACAATATTCCAAAACCCTTCTAAAAGAAATATGTAACTTCAAACAGCAAATTCAAATTCTCCCAATGCTGATATGTAACTTCAATTGCAACATGAACAATGGATCCGAATAGTTTGTGTCAAATACATCAAGTATAATTGATGATATGACTGATCTAGATTCTAAACCCTAGATCTGAATTGTATAAGTCAAAATTCATCAAATACAATTGCTGGTATGACTAATATAAACCTTAGGCTTCCAAATAGAATCAGAAATAATCATAACAGCAATAAGAAACCCTTGAAACTATATTTTTTCAACTGTAGTGGCTGGAAACAAAGTACAATGTTGATAAAATGATGCTAGAAGCATAAATTTAGAATTACAATAGTCTATTTCTTGCTCACAAGGCACCTACTTGCTGATCCAAACTAAGAACTGATTGTTTGATTGAAAATGGTGATGGTATAGCTGACACACGCCAAAGAAACCCCTATATGGTGAGTGAACAGAAAATTGGCAGCTGGAAATGATTGTATCAATGCTGCACCAGCAACAATAAACCCTTGAACAAGGTAGATCGCCCCAAAAGAAAAGGTGAGCTGGTATAGAGTTGTGGCTGACCTAGAAGAATGATTTGGCAGCTGATAAAAGGCTGCAACAGCTGGAAAATGTAGGAAACAGCATTGTAATGTAGAAGTATGACCCCAAAATTGCCTAGATCTGGTTCAGTGTTCCCTTGTGATGATGGGACTCAACAAAATAAGGCAACAATTGAGTCAATAAATGTTGCATGACCCCCTGTGTGGCTGGCGCTCCTCTAAAACAACAAAAAATGTACATATAACCTCTGAAATCTATAAATGGATGATGAAGGAAACTCTCCCTCAATAAGGCGCTCAAAATATAACATGGAATGATGTCAAACAACAACCAATAAACTTTGAAATTCAGCAATGAAACCCTCCAAAATTACAAACACCAAAATTTTCTTGCAAAACCAATTGCCCAAATCTGAAAATGTGCATGAAGGATACCGAATATAGCTCACGTGCAATTCTTGGGTGGAATCAACTTGAAAGAGATAGGGGTTTTCGTCCACAAATCCGTTGACAGAAATATAAGAGGATTTTTGTCCTCCATGATCTCCAAAAATACTAAGTTGCCGAATCACCCATTTTACCTATCGATTCTAGGTATAGTACATCCTGAAATTGGGTACTACCTAGAATACCTATGGAATCAAATAAGTTTCAAGATTTGGGAGCTCAAAATGTTTTGCAAACTCTTTTGCCAAATCTGGATGAATCCATCATTGACATGGTGATTCCATGATGATTCCAATGTGATTCAGAAGGTTGGCACAGTTTTCCTGAGTGTTTCTTCTACTTGAGAATACCCTAGCCTTTCATTAGAAAACACATTTTTTTTTTCCTTTTTTATATTTTAACCATCTACACTTCATAGCACAACAGTCCCAGATAAACTGAGTTGTAGATTGTATAAAATCAAACATTGCTGCAATTTGCAAGCATCCTGGGATATTATTACTAGTCAAACCAAGATGTTGGTAGCATGGAGTCAGGATAGGAGTGGCATTGTGATTTTTCCATTCCTCTTTCAGTGCACTCACAGACAACCAATCCATAGGTAGGTATTGCTTGGAATCCCTTTTTTTTTCTTTTTTCATTGTTTCAAACTTTAAAGTTCAAACTATAAAATATAAATTTATAATTTATTTTTACTAGTTTTAAATTTTAACATTGTATAATTTAGTAATTATAATTCATAATCTATTATTTATTAGTATAATAATATAATTATATATACAATTTAATTTGTATATAATACATACAATGTTTAATAATAAATATTATATTAATATATGTTGTCAGTGAATCAATGGTCTAATCATTAATACTATATTAATAATTAATTATTAATATTATATATAATAATGGCTGAATGGGGACTATTTGAAACAGATTGCAATTGTGTTGAAGAGAATGCCAAGGTGCAAATCTATAGGTTGTTCAAGATTGAAAGTTGAAAGTAATGTAGTGGATGAAGCTATATTGAAGATCATTGGCTCTTCGTGCAAGTGAAATGGGCATCTCCACGATGAAAGAGTTTAGGAAACTTTCTTTAGAAATGTTGTGCGGCTGCTCAGGAATGCTAGCATGTGCCCTTCTACACCCAACCCAAAAAGTAGTATGGCATTCTTGGAACTAGACACTGCCCCAATTGATGGCACAATTGTGGGTATCTTCGACATTAATGTTGTGAAAGCAAACAAAATAATCAAAGAACTTGATCTATTTAGGGAAGGTTTGTCTCGAAAGAATATGGAGACTTTTAATTTCTTCATCAGCTAGTATGGATCTATTCTCCCCAATGCAAATTGGTCATCTTTTTGAGGTCATCGAAGGGATGTTCTTTTTGTTGTCTCGTAGGACCCCAGTGTACTAAAGTCTATGCTTTGTTTGAGCCGATGTAAATTTTCAATGATTTTGATGCAATAGGAGCTATCCCCTTTGTAGCACTTATCTATCAAAAGGAAAATTTGGATATATAATAAATATTATATATTTTTTTTGATCTGTAAAATGCGGCAAAGCCACAAAGATTATATTAATATAGTAAAATTCATAGATACGTTCATTTTATTCAGCAATGGTCAACCCAGACCATTCAAATCTCTACCTATTGTTCGTATGCCACTATCAACAAAATTATTGTTTCCAACAACAGTAACAAGACTTTAAGATTCCCCACTTCCCATTTTCTTGGACGACCTCAAGGTCGTTTGGTGTGGAGGACTTTGTTTCCTCCTCTTTACCTCTGTCCATCCATCATCTTTTGGATGAAAATGCACCACTTCTGGACCATCTACTAAGCCTGTAACGAAAGAATTCCCATCGGCATAGGGGAGCTAGCTGGGGCAGCATCCTTTGATCGATGTCCCTCAACATCAATACCACCTTCACAACCTGGAGCCAATGGGGAAACCATCACAGACCCATTTTCGAGACGAGTATTAGTCGGAGTCGAAGGACATACACCAAGAGAGGGGGTGGAGCAAGCCTTAGTATCCACTGGAGGTGCTTGGGGTTGGTCTAAGGCTTGAGGGGAGTTGGGAGGAATGACATAATGCTGAGGCCCAACTCCATCCCACCAAGAAGGTTTCCCAAAGGGGACTAGATTCCTCCCCGCAAGTTGTTTTTGACAGTGGGAAGTGTGATGATCTGTTGAAACACAATGCTTGCATCTAAAGGTGATTTTCTCATAGTCCACAAGTTGTGACCAACATCTATTGCCCATCTTCAACATGATCTCAGTAGGTAGGCCGTTGGATAACTCCATTTCAACGCAAATTTGAGCACAAGTAGAGTTCTGATAGTCGATTGTTTCCTTGGAAATGCAATGATACTTCCCTAAGCTATTCCCAATGGCTCACAGATAGTCAAGTTCCCAAAATTGCAGAGGAAGATACGAAAGCCGAACCCAAAAATAAGTTGTGGTGAAGACATCTATGTGTGGATCAAAGGCGGGGAACCATGGTTTCATGCACAAAAAATCACCTTGGAAGATCCAAGGGCCATTCTCCAGCACTAGCTTCCTGTCCTCCTGTTGTACCCAAAATAATTTTTTTGGCATTCTGTATAAATTGAGCTAAATCTTGTTAAAATGCCATGTAAAGTCTGTTTTAGGTCAAACCAATCATAGAATCTTGGTGGGTTTCTGTCAAGGAACACATGTGCAAAATTATGAAAATTTGAAAATTAGGGTTTTTCGCCCCTATTTTCAGGGAAACCCCCGAAAATAGGACCTTCCCAGAAATGATTGAAAATGATTTTGATAGGATTAAAGGGCTTCACGATCACATTGGTCAAGTCAGAATCATCAAAAGACATGTTTTACTCTGGTGGGTCTATTTCTATTTTTCAGGAACAAAGTTAGGAGCTCCACAGCCATTAATGGCAGATTGGCCAGTACCAGGTGCTGAAAGCTAAGCTTCAAAAGCTTCAACGACGCAACCATGGTGGAAAAGGTCGGAAATGATGCTGTTTGATGAAGGAGATTCCTGAAAGTGAAAAAGGTCAAAATTTGACTAACTCTGGAAATGTTACGAAGGAGAGATTGTTCACATGCTGAAAAGAGCCTTTTTCAAGCAGGGGCGCCCATGATCTTTTAAGGTCAAATGAAGTCATTCAGATCATCCAAGGCATTCATTCTTGACGTTTGCCTGCTAGCGCGACAATGAAACAAACAAATTAATCATCTGAGGGACAGATCACAAGCAGCTGTTGACGAAGCAAAAAGAGGCAGTTGAGGAAATATCAGGAAACCACAGTTAACGGCGAAATTCTAAGAAAAAGAGCCTTTCCAAAAGAAAGGTGCCCTTCTTTCTTGACCTCTAGATGCTGATAAATGACAAAAGGCTTCCCAGGATAACCTTCTTAGCCCAAGTAGATCTCGGAAACGCAACTGCAAACACCAACATCTGACAAAGCATTCAACGGATAATCTAGATCAAAGTAGGCAACTTTTCATATGAAGATGATCAGGCCAAAAGGTAAAAGCGCCCTTTTCAAGGAGGGGCGCCCTTGAATAAAGGAACCCTAAATTGAAATCCAGGTTTTCTAAAGTCAGTCATTTTTGGCAGAATAGAGCTGGGTACCTGATGAGACATCAAGCGAAATCATCTGACTCTCCGATCAACGAGAAATCCAGATCAAAGCACGAGAGGTCATTTCAAAAAGCTGAAGAATGAAATTTGAAAATTCACCAAGGCATTAGCAAAAGCGCCTTTTCTTGGAAAAGGCGCCCATTCTTTTGAAGCCCTAAACTCAGCTTTTCATCATCATGTCTCCCAGGCACTTCTTTTCAGTTTGGATCCAGCTCCGCAGTGAATGTGTCCGCAACTTCTCAGGATCAACAGATAACGCTAGATTCAAGATCAAACAGAGGGCTTTCAGGAGAGAAAATATTTAAAAGCTTGCAAGAAACCAAAAGGGACGTCTAAAAGAAGTCAAGGGTCAATTTGTTGACTAAAGTCAAGAGCTTTTGAGTTAAAGTTGGCTAAAACACTCCACGATCAGTGGAAATCACCTTTTTAACTTTAGATCAAGCCAAAATCACTTTTTGAGCTTGACTTAGGTCCCCAAACTTGTGGATCTGAGGCTTAAACATATATATTCAAGGTGAAGGCGTCCCATTTCATTATTTCATTGCAGGATAAAAGATCAAGAACAGCCACAAGCTCTCAAGGACGCCATTGATAGATCTGAACAAGGTTTTCATCCGTTCTTCAATTTTTCTTGCAGATCTAAAGCAAAAGAGGATTACTATTTTAAGGATTGGACCCAGAGATAGATTTTTTCAGGGAATCAGATAAAACTTCCAATCCATCTTCTGTCTACTTCCTCTCTTCTGGTCTTAGGTTTTCTTGCATTTGACAGAAAAAGCAATAGGCTACATCAGATCAGATCAACTGGGTAGATTCAGCATTATTTTCCAGAGAAACCCATCTCGACAAATTTTCCAAAATCAACAAACTTGTTGCCCCTATTTTTGGGGGTTTTTCCGAAAAAGTTTCAGAATCAAATTTTGAGGAACTGGGTTTGTTCAGCATTGAAGCACGAACAAAACCCATGTGCCAGATTTTTTCCGAAAAAATACTTCTCGGCGAGTGCTATTTTAAGGGTTTCGAAAATCAATCTAAGGCAGGTCAAGCTTACATCAATCTTTAAGTTTTTCAAGATGCAGTACTCCCAGGTACAATACGAGACCAAGACGGTCTTACTCCATGATTACTTGAAAACAGTTGACACAAATTTACACCAAGTAAATCCAGTGGTTGATTTGGAGCAGCTAGAAGGCATGAATCAAATCACATTGAGAATATTGAAGAATTTGGGTTCGTGCATCAATTCCCATCACACTACAAAGCGTAGAGCTTGTAATCGCTTGTATCAAGCATTACAATCCTACCACCAGAGAAATCAGAGCAGCGGATGGAAGAATTGTTTGTAGTCTAAAGCCTCAAGATATCGAAAGGTTTTTGATATTCCATCATGTCCTAACAGCAAAGTCATATCAGTGACGGAATGTGAGAAGGCATTTGAGACAGCTAAGGACAAATGTCAAAAGGTAATGGCTGAAAAATGGTTAAAAGTGACAAAGGCAAGCTTGCCTAAGTCGTTGGGACGAGGAGAATGTAAAGATGAGTACGTAGTGTTAATCACTCTACTCAATAGAATCACTGGAGAAGAAGATGGTCGTCAATTCCAGCCATGGATGTACTATATCATTGCTAAAATCATTGGCAAAGGGAATATTATGACTGGGCCACTTTGATTAGTGACACACTCCACCGACAAATCACTGGGTATCTGGAAGCTCATAGGTTCCACATGTGCTCTTACCTGGTATACTTGATAGCCTTCCAAGGCGATTTCAGGTTATTGAACAATGTGGGAACCTTAGGTGTGCAGAAGGTTCACGAACATTTCACACATCTTGAGTTTACTCAAGCGGAAAGACACTTCAAGAAAACAAGTGATCTCTTCACTATGCACACAGTACGTGAGCTTAACCATGAGATGCACGTGCGTATTTCACAGACAGCCAGAGAGGCAATGGCGGATTGGGCAGATTGGTTCATCCAATTTCCTGCGTTCTCCTACATACGCGTGTATGGCTACATTGGCCACCCCGCCATGCTACCAAGATACCCTTCAGATAGGGTAGTCTTCATGGAATTCCTGAGACAGTTGTCGAGGTTCATGTCTACTTGCGCTTGAAGAGGAAGACAGCTGTTAACTTTCCCGTTGAAATGGGACTATATAGATGTGGATTCACGGCAGATGCTAAGATGATGAGTCAGGAAACAGCGAGGTTTAACCTCAAGTATCTCATTGATAGAAGATCCTATGATCCCAGAGGACTCTATGCAGCACACCTCGAGCAACACTCGTCACATAAGTCTTCTATGGAAGATTATTGGGTAAATTGTAAAGACGAGTATGAAGTGCGAAGAAGGAACTACAGCAGATTCAGACTCCCACAAATTGCTGATTTCATGTCAGCAGACATTGAGGGCCTGTCAGATGATGAAGGGGAAGTCATTCTCCCCTCATTCTTCGCAGATTCAGTTGACTCCCAACCGCTCCCGAGAGTGGATTGGTATGCCAAAGAGAACACGTCTATAGAAGAAAGAACGAGTAGAGTGGTTAGAAATAGCCAACTCTATCTCGACAGCAAGAAATCAAGGAAGGTGATACCTCACAAAACAGAGCCGCCACAGGTTCAGTCTACACCACCTTCCACTTCAAGAAGGAAACCTAGGCAGAAGCAATGGTGCAATCCTCCCCGAGGGATGAGGATGTCAAAGCCTAGAACACAGAGGACACCAGTGGAGAAAGCCACACATAGTCCTGAAATAATCACGGGTATTGCTGCCCCAGAACAAAGAGTAGAGACTGCTACCCCTGATTCAGCAGAAGTTATCACGGAGGAACCAGCAGCAGTAGTTGTTGAAGAACCAGTGGCTGAGCCAATGGCAGAAGCAACAATAGTAGAAGCAGCAGCAGAAACGGTGCCTGTTATGGAAACAGAGCCACCAATATCACCAGTATCACAGCAGACACAAGTCCTCATCGACTTGGATTCGCCACCGAGAGACATTGCTCCAGCACAGTCTCACACATCTAGCATTCAAGGGCCTCACGTCCCTCCTAGCGAAGTTCGCCGAGATTCTATTTGGCTTGAAGGCTTCCTAGGAAGAAAGAGGAAAAACCCTCGTATGAACTTGACTTTACTGAATTCGACCACGTCCCACAAGACACGTCGGTGAAGAAGTTGAAGAAGCAAGTTCACATAGAAAGGAATGCAGAGTGTGAGATCATCATAGAGACTGCCGCTCCACCAGTAGAGAAAAGCATACATGAGGTTCAAGTAGAAGACTACACTTTGTCTCAACTTAACCTTGGGAAGACTACACGACAGGTGGAGGCAGACCTTCTTGGAATAGCTTCGGTGAGCGCACAAGAAAGAATGGCTAAGGATGGTAAAGAAAAGGCAGCCTTAAAGGCTGAAAATCATAAACTGAGGTCTTACATAACCAGCTTGATACATGGCACACCAAACGTCTCAGCCCTACCAGCAGGACTACTAGATCTCCCCGCCGAACAAAATCATCGGCAATTGATAACATTCGGCAAACACTTAAGAAATCAAGTGGAAGAGTTTGTTCTCAAGGGTAGATGTATACTGGCAAACCTATACCAGTTACGGGATAGAGCACATGGACTTCGTGCAGAGATCCAGCAATCAGAACAAAGGATTGCAGAAAAGAGGCTTGAATATGAAAGCACAATTGCAGATTTGCAATTGGCATATCAATCAGTATACTCTGAAGAAAACAAGCAACATCTCTTTGCTTGGAAAGAACAATTGGCGTACAAGGTGAAAGCCTATGACGCTCATTCAGTAGAGTTGATTGATTACAGATGGGTGGTTGCCACTATTATCAACTTCGCAAGAATGTTGGTGATATCTTTCCCTTGCATGAAATATCAGCGTGAGGGAGGAGAATACGTTGAGATGGTCACTGTACAGAACCAGTTCAGGGATGTCATCCGCAGTACCTTTCTTGATGATCCAGAGGGTTGCAAGCTGGCTAAGGTAGCAGCTTTATCAACCAAGTTCGAAGAGGCAGCATCTCAGTGTATTGACTTTGGAAATCAGCTCACAACGGGTGAGGTCATGCTGCGACGCCACGTCATCATCCTACAGAGCATTAACTCCCCAGAAGCTGATGAAGTCAATCAATGGATAGAGACACTGCTGATTAGTGGCGAACTATAAGTGCACCAAAGAAGGACGCCATACACCCTCCAAGTGGCATTTATGAAACTTGAGTTTGACTTGATGCTTCTTTCCAAGTCAACTTAAGATGATATTAAATGTAGTTGGAGTTAACTTGATGCTTCTTTCCAAGTTTAACTCCACTTTCCTTAAATCATGCATTGTCAGATCCCACTGATTAAGGATGTCTAATTGGCTTCCATGATTTGTGGATCTTAGATCTCCACTAAATATGGATGTCTATTTTGGAGGGATACTTTCATTAAAGTTTACCTTTAGTTTACTTTCAGTCAACTGAAGTAGTTTCCAGTTGACTCTTTGTTGACTTTCAGTTAACTGAAGTAGTTTTCCAGTTAACTGCTTGTTCCCCCTTTTTAGGAATAAATCTTGCTAATTGATTGGCAAGAACTCATTGTTAACTCAAGGAGATTTTGGGGTTGCCCACTCCTTTGAGTTCTATAAATAAGAGCTTTGGGCTCATTATTTGTTTAACTTTTACTTGCTATGCAAAATTGCTGCACCATTGTTGCCAACAATTTTGAAAGCGAATATTTGTTCACTCTTGGATGAGATTTCGTTGGTTGATTGTAATTGTGCATGATTTCGTGCCTTTGCTTTCCCAACCTTTGTAATTCGTTGATGAAGCTTTGAAGGAGAATATCAGAAGGTGCTTGCATTTTGGTCAATCTTTTTAGAGTTGTGTCCACGTCTTGTGTCTAATAGCTCGTTGTCTCATTTCCCTCCTCGGATAGGAGTCCCTCCTCCTTGGACATTTGTTATTGACAAGTTATCGTTCGTTGTTGTTTAATGTGTTGACTTCCAAGCTATACTTCGGATAGGAGCCCCTCCTCCTTAGCAAGCTCGCTAGCCAAGGCATCGTAAAATTGTTGTTTCTCGTAAACTATTTCCTAGCCCATACCTCGGATAGGAGTCCCTCGTCCTTGGCAGGTCTCAGATCTAGTTTACCGTATAGAGTGTTTGCTTGTACCAACCTTATCTTGGTGTGTACCCGAGAGTTCAGAGCCTCGGTCATATTCTCAGGAGACGGCGAATTCAGGTGATCCAACCAACTCATTCCCGCTCCTTTACCCTCATGCTCTGTTTATCTTGAAGGTATTGGATAGATAAAAGCTAGATTAGTCGTAGTTAAGATCTGCAAAAACCAGAGAAAAAGCTTAGCTACGGCGCATTGTGTTTGTGCACCCTTGTGTCCTGCCGCTGAAGCATAAAAAGATAGGAACTTTAGTTTACATTTCCCTTCCTTACGCATTGCTCCCAGCAGAGAGGGACTTCTCCTTTTTAAATAACGAAGAAGTGTTGCAAAACATTTGAAATAGTTGAACGTTTACAATCAACACTCCAGAGGTGCTAATTTAAACGCCAACACCTCCTTTGAGTCAAATTCCAATATAAAGAACCCCTTGGCATAGGGGTAAATCCAAATTTCTCCTTCCATAAATCCTTTCCATTGCTCAGAGATCCATGTGTGAAGATCACATAATTTTGGCCATAACTTTGTGAATCTGCAAATAAGGGCATAATCTTGCAAAAAAACCTCCCGTTCCTTGGCCAAATTGTCCAAGCACACCTTCGGGGTTGTGGCTGAGGGGCACACAGAAAGAAGGGGACCCTGTTGGGCAAAACCACCGAATTGGTGAGAGGCCTGCACCCTAGAGGAATGCTTTGCATCTTGCAAATCAGTGTGATGAGAGACCAAGTGTGAGTCCAAAAGAATACTACTATCGGCATTTGAGTTGGACAGATCATGCCCTAACCCAAGACTACCAGGGCGCGCATGGTTTGAATGTTGTCAATGCAGGGAGGGATTACATGCAGGCCTGACCTACGAGTCCAATGCCCTAGCAGTGCCCTGCAGAGCATGGGAAAAGTTCATTTAGCAACTTGAATCCCTACTCCAGAGGTCGACGCCATCATTTCCACCATTAAAACCATTGCGCGAGCCATTAGAGCAGTCATTAGAGGGAGGCACAGGTGCGGAGTGAAAAGGAGTAGGCTTGAGATTCTCCGTTCGCCCACCATTGAAACCCTCCAATAATCCATCTGTGGAAGCCCTAGTAGTTGAGGAAGCCGTCATCGCCGAAGAAGAGTAGAGAAAAATGAAAGGCGACTTCTTTAATAATTAATAATTACACTAATTTTAGTTATAAATTAAATATTAAATAATTAATATTAATTTTAATTTTATTAAAAATAGTATATAAATTTAAATCTTTGACATTTATTGTTCAATAATTGTTTTTTGGACTTTTGTAGAGAATATAATTGGTTGACCCACCTTTAAAATTAACCCAAATTCACCTTTATGGAGACATGTACAAATGATAAAACAAATTCAAGGTGGTGGAACATTTGTTTGGATATACAATGTCTATAATGTAAGCTTGTACAATCGGGTGAAAGCCCATTTTTGTGTTACTTCCAATATTAGAATCAAAACATGTCTAGGAAAAGATGGTAAAGGTGTACCACTTCATCAAATAGCAAAATATTTTAGAGAACAAGAGGAAATAGATGCAAGATTTTCCTATAGTGTAAACTATCTTTTAAGGAGAGGAAGGGGATCACAAAGGCCCTTTGCTTCTCCATCTCACAATGTCTTCCCTGATGTTTTAGTAGAGAGTAACCCATTTTTGGGCAGGAATGAAGAACTTGCTAAGGTGAATAGAATGAGGGGGCCATTAGAGAGAGCATTTCAAAACAATGTTAGAGAGATTGCAGATCAAATCGTTGCAAGTTGTCTCTATGCAAATGATTTGTCCTTGAATGTTGTTTGATCAATATATTGGCGGGATATATTGAGAAAAGTAAATGAGGCTCCACATCTATACACAAGGCCATGTTATGAGAAGGTGTGTAACAACTTACTAGCGAAGGAGGTAAAAAATATAGACAACTCATTAGCTCCCATTAGAAATTCATGGAATCAAATAGGTATGTCCATTATTTCCAATGGATGGAAGGATGCAAGAAGTTGGCTATTAATGAATGTGATTGAAGTCTGCTCTAAAGGGGCAATGTTTTTGAAATCCATGGATTGTGAGGGGCAAGAGAAGGATGCACAATTTATTGCTAACATCCTTATATAGTGCATTCAGGAAGTGGCTCCTCAAAATGTTGTTCAAGTAGTAACGGACAACACAAAGAATTTTAGAGTGATAGGTATGTTGGTTGAGACATGGTTTTTACATATATTCTGGACACTGTGTGCTATCCACTCACTCAACCTCATGCTACAAAATTTGGGATAGAAAATAAATTGCATCAAACAAATCTATGCTAAGGTTGAAGAGATTCAAATGTTCAACACAAACCACCACATGTTGTAGGCCATTTTTTAGATCATTCTCACAATTGGAGTTGTTGAAGGTAATTGAAACACTTATATTTTTTAATTTTACATTTCACTTTTAGTAACTACTAAATTACTAATTTATTTTTAAAATTCAAATATGTTTTCTTCTATGTTTTTTAATTTTAATTTGTAATCTTTGAATAGGTTCTTGAGATCTGATTTGCATCCAACATAATCATCTTGAGACAACTTATGAAGGTGTGGGAGCCACTTCTTAGTATGGTCATTAGCCAAAGGTGGTTCCTATGGAGGCAATCCAATAGTGAGAGGGTAACAAATGTAAAGCAAATGATTCTAGATGACAGCTGGTTGGACTGGGTGGAATATCTTCTTAATTTCATTGAGCCCATCATGAGTATGATCCATTTTTTGACATGGATAAGCCATGTTTGGGAGACATATATGATGGCATTGACTCAATGATTGAGAAGATGAAATCCATCATCAATGAAAAAGAGAGAGATTCTCAAGAAACTTTCTTCAAAGAGGTGCAAACAATTTGTTTTGAGTGGTGGAATAAAATTACCACCCCACATATCATTGCCTTTGTATTGACTCCCAAATTTTAAACTTAAAAGTGATGAAATTCTCGCTATGCCATCAATGGTGCCACCATACAAAGGTGTAGAAGTCAATGAAGGATATAGGAAAGCACTTACTAAACTCTTCCTTGATCTTGAAATGGAGGAATCAGTTACAAATGAGTTTGTAGCCTCAAGTGGTCAAAGTGTTTCAACTCTCCATGACTAAGAAGGATGCTCACATTTGGTGGCACCTTAGTGGCCATACATTACAACACCTCTAGAATCTTGTCTCAATTTTTTTATTAGAAGTAAGTTTTTTAATTTTTATTGCATTATCTAAATTTGAATTGTTTATCACTTTTAAAATTTACATTGCTTGAGGTCAAGCAATCTTGGGAAGGGTGGACTTGTAAAACCATAAAAAAAAATATATATGATAAGGAGGAAGTGGAATCCAAACTTGAGAGCAATAGGGGATAGACTATTAACTACCATATTGAAAAATAGATAATAAAAGACTTAGGATTCAAACCTACCATATAAACATTTTGCTATATTCAGGGTAATTATGAACCAAATTGGAGTATGGACTGTGCAATAGAAAAATAGACAAGATTATGATGGAGGGTTCAAAGTCTCAACTTGAAGTTGATGTCATTACTTCCAAACAAATGTAGACAAGGTAAAATGTGTTGAAAACAAATGAAAAATTGTATGTAAAAAAACCTATGTTCCACAGCGTTTCAGGGATGGGGATGGGGGGACGGCAGGGGATGCATTTCCTAGACGTCCCCTAGGGGGCCATTTTTAGGGACGGCAGGGGACGGTGATATATATTCCCAAAGGCTAAACAGGAGAAATAAGGGGATAAAAATTAAATTAATTATTTATAAAGTTATTTCAATAAATTAAAATCATAAAGTAACTTTATATTTAATTAATTTAATAAAGTCACTTAAAATAAAATAATAATTATAAAAGTCACTTAAAGGAATAGAATAATAACATTTCTACAAGCTTCTTGGAAGGCATTGAAAAATATTTATAAGGAGTTGTTGGCCTAGCATTTGAGCATGCTTGACTTGAATCTCATTTTCTCATACTAGTTTGGTAGAAGCTGAATGCTTTGCTTGCTCGAGGGTTTGAAAACTCTAGAGTCCCAGGTTCGGTTTGAAAGATCAACCCTAGTTAGAATTGTTGAGAAATCCATCTAGGGTTTCTACAGGTGCTTCATTGGAGAATTTTTACAGGTGCAGTAGCTGATGTATTATTGCCCTTCTAACAGGAGTTCTAAATTGATGCAATAGCTGGTTTATTATTGTATTAAGCATTTGCAGTAGCTGAGGTATTGTTGCATTTGATATTTCATTTGAGGAAGGTGTTGCAGTAGTTGGTTTATTGTTGCAATTCCATTTGAGGAGAAGGTTTAGAATTTTACAAATTTAGTGGTCTTTTGACCAAATTTTTAAAGCAAAGAAAATAGTTGATTGAAAGAGAATCGATTTGGAAAATATATTTGCAAATTTTGATGGTGAGAAGAAATAGATCTTCTTAAGAAAGTATTGCAGATTTTATTGGAGTTATTGGCAGTTGAGGAATTTGAATTTTGCATTTGGAGGAATATCCCAGTCACAAGGAGGAAACACGATTTTATTAGAGGCAGATCGTGGCTTTGAGGAAGTCAGATTTGGAGTTTGCTGGAAAAATAAACAGGGCGTCATTGTTTAGGGATTAGCTGGTACGATTTTGGTGATTGAGGGCACATAAAAATTCGATTTTGCTTCTAGAGGGGTTGCTGACCATCAGAGAACAAAGGCGTTGCATCCCAACATCAGGAGAGACGTCTTTGGCACAGGAACGATTGAGCTTGTACATAAATTTCATTTCAGTTCGGGGCGATTTTCCCAGGTTCCATCATTCAATGTATTTGGAGTCATTTAATTGCATTTTCAGTCAATATTGGGATGCTGGTTACTAGTTCATAAATTCGCTGTCATTAATATAGCAGTCTGGGTTGCATCAGGCCATCAAATATCTCTGTTATAGCAGACTATATTTTTGTATGTCATATGATAATTGTAGTCAATATTGCATTGCATTGAATTGACGTGGTAATGTCTCATACCATTGGACTTTATTGGAAAAGAATGTAATTGATCATAAGCAGCAATATATGAGTCTGAGTTTGCATACCATCTGTTTGTTCAAATGTCAAATAGCTGTAGTTGAATATTATCTTTGGCAATACAATATTAAAGGAGTTTGGGCTGCATTAGAAGTGTTTCATAAATTGCCTAATTGCTGTAGCTTCATATGTGTATAAATTTCAGTCATATTAGAGTTTGGAGTTTGCTTAGCAAATGTATGACAAAATGTCTCATTGCTGTAGTTGCATATTTACTTGAGTTTCAGTCATCATATTTTAGAAAATCAGAAAAATCATCTTGCATTGCATCCTAGCTTCAGTTGAAGTCATCTAGCATATTGAGTTACATCTTTCATGCACTTAATCAACATTCAAAAAGGGAAAACATCAAACAGAAATCAATTATCAGCTGACAGTACTTTGCAAGACAAATGTTTGACGAAATGTCCAAGTGCTGAAAGTTGAAAATAAGATCAGAATTTGCAAGGGTCTTTACATAAGAGAGGGAAAGAGAGAGAGATATGTCAATAACTGATAACAACAATGTCAATATGTAAATAAAAATCACGAGAGCAGTAGTATAACAGCATAATAAATGTCAATAAAGCATTATAAATTTATAACAGCAATCTCAAACATCAATAAAAGCATGGTCTATCAATATCCAAATGTCTCAAACATGTATCTAGAAGTCTCAAAGTTCAAACATGAAAATCAAAATACTAAATCGTCCAATGTCTCCTCAAATCAGTCTGTTGGTGTTTAAATTCGCACCTCTGGAATGCGTATTTGAAACGGACAGCTATGCACAGATAAACTGCTCTTCAAATTAGGAGGGGAAGCTCCCTCTTGCTGATGGTATTCAATAAAGTAAACTAAAACTAAGTTGCCTATCTTTTTGATCAGCTAGAGCACAAGGTTTATAAAACACAAACGCCACAGCTGAGATTTTCTGATTTAAGAACTTCAACTACGACTAACTTAAACTAAAGACGTTTCTAACTTCTCAAGTAATAAGCAGAGCAAGAGAAACTAGAAATGAACAAGGTAGATTTTTTGACAAAATACTTCAATAATCTCTCTCTCAACAAACACCTACACACTTCACTGTAAGTTGGAATCAAGATCATAAAAGTAAAATACAAATAACGGAAGTCTGAGATTTTATATCAAGGCAAAGGAGGCTCATGATTTTATTACGCGAACTTTTGGAACAAAACTCACTTCTAACATGCCTGGAATAAGAAATTGCAGCTAAAGAGGCTTGCAATCTTATTCTTACACAATAGAAACAACAATCACACTAACTCCTTGTTGGCTAAAGAGGCTCAACAATTTGCTATCACAACACAATTGAAGGACACTTGAATAACAAATAGAAGGCAAAATAGGCTCAGCATTTTGTTATCACTAGCACGGTTAAAAGAAACTAAATGAGCAAAGGCTCTTATTTATAGAGAAGCAGAGGAGTAGGGAACCCTAAAATCTCCTTGCTTTTCACAATCTAGGGTTTGCTCAGCAAGCAAGCTTTATTACTAAATCTAGAAAGAAGATAACAACTAAAACCCTAGAAAGCAGAAAAAGCGGAAAACGCCAACTATTACATTTATCTTCTTTCTCTTCTTCAAAGAATGGATAAGAATCGTTCCAAGAATAGAAAGAAAGCGGAAAGAAAGCTTCTAGATGAAAGCTGTTTTAAATCTCAATCATATCCGCTAAAAAGCAGGAAACTCTGTCCCGGTCAGGTGCATTGCTACTATCTAAGGCAATATTCTGATTCTCCAAGATCTCTTCGCCTTCTTTCACTTCTTCAGTTGCTTTATGAGTCCTATTCTTGAAAAACATCGCTGCCCGAAAAGATGACTCACTAATTGATAACTTGGCGGCTCTGCAACTTTATGTTTCTAACACCTATCTTGATTTCCAACAAAAGAGTATTGCAACACTCTTTTCCGATACCTTTCCTTTTTCTCATATCACACCTTCTCTGGTTCTTCAGCTGAGATGATGAAGTTTTGACATAGCGCTGATTTGATCTTAAACTCGACGGGAGTGTACTCCATATTGAAAACCTTGAAGAATGACTGTAAACTCGCCTATGTTTAGAAAAGTTTTGAGCAACTTTCTATTTTTAGAATGCTGGTTTTTTTGGCCTTCAAACGGACAAATTTTTGGAAATTTTTCTGAGATATGGGTTTTGCTCAGAATTTCGTTGCAAGACAACCCAGATCGTCCGTTTTTGAAAATTTTGAATTTAGTGAAAAGTAGCAAACACTAATTTCTTCAATTTTTCACGAAAAGTTGTACAGTTTTGTTCAGAATACAATTAAAAATGGACCCAATTGATTGGATTTGAAAAACACTGATGGCTGATCAAAAAAGCAGCCAACCCTAGAATTTGAAATTTTCTTGAAAAAGCTGTGATATGGGTTTTCTCCAGAAGACTGATTTGAGAGGACCCAGATGGTTGAAAACTGAATGCACTGAGGATTTCATTGACATGCAAAATAAAAGCAGCTGCTGCAACTTGATGAAGTTCTTGAAAATCTTCTTCAGAAGATTGAAGAGAAAAGACCCAGATGATTGAAAACTGGAAACCTTGGCCTTCCCTTTGAAAAGTTTGATCTTCTGGATGAAAAAAACTTGAAAAAGCAAGGGTTTAAGTTGCTGGTCTGAAAATTTTGATGAAAAACCAACAAGCTATGCTCTTGAATCTTGAAAAATTTCTTCAAACTTGCTGCTCCAACTTTCTCCTTTGAAGGCTACCTACAAAAATGATGAAAACTGAAAGGAAGAGATGTCTTAAATAGATTTAGGGCTTGAAATAACTTTGCTTTCTTTTGTTTTAATCCATGCAAACCCTAAAACCTTCTCATGCATCGAACTTGGACAGTCACCTCAACTTGCAATTTTGAATCTTTTGAAAACCTTGAAAATTTCACTAAGGCATTGTAAGTTGGGTGCCCTTCTTCACCAGGGGCGCCTACTTTCAGCAGTGTTAGTCAAATTTTTGACATTTTCAACTTTTCTTCATTTTGACCTTCAAATTCACGGGAGCCCATTTCCTCCAGGGGCGCCCATTTTGTCCAGAGTTAGCCATTTTTACATTCTTCAATTTTCTTCATTAGCTACTCTCCTATAGACGA
>VDFB02004273.1:0-19218 GCA_007258455.2 Sequoia sempervirens | reverse complement strand
TAGTTGAATTAATCAATATTGAACATTCAACATCCTCAAAGATCTCCAATTATGATTTATATGCATCCTCTTGAACAATGATAGACATAGAATCTTGATCAACTTCAAGAGTTTTTTCATCATTGTCACACAAAGTGCTTTCACTATCAAAGAAAACACATGCTGGACATGAAACTTCCAAATCATTCTGTGTATATATCTGATATTCCATTATTAGAAAATCTAAAAAAAAAACACTATTGAGTGAACATGACTCTTCATCGATCTCATTGTTGATGGATTCTTCACTTTTTTCATCATCAAAATATGGTAATTCAGATGCGTTGATTTCATATTCATTTACTTCAAAAATTGATACACCATCCTGATTATCATAAAATGATTCATCCTCATCATAAAGTGGATTTGAATACACATGAAATTCATGTTCTATCACACCTTGGAAAAATGTCATATGATTTTTTTCTATCTTTTCATCATACAATGGGTTTGAAAAAAATTGAAAACCATTTTTAGGTGTACAAAATTCTTCTTCACCAATCGTGTCATCGTGGTATTCAATTGCAGCTGGAGCTGTTATTTGTTCACTGTCAAATGGAGTTGCTTGTTCTATCATATTTTCCATTGCTTCTTCCTCCTAATCTCCATAAGAGTTGCAAGAATCACTTAATTGCAAATCCACATGATTGTTTTCAAAATAAATATTTTCAATGGTTTCTTCATAACATACACTGTTCCCATAGTCACAATCTGATATGCAAGTGCAAAATTCTATATCTTCATCCTCATCATGCAATATAACATAGAAATTATTTTTAGTTGCATACCCATCCTCTATGGATTGACCAAAATCACTACCCTCTTCATTTTTGTGAGGTAGACTGCCCCTTTTTGTTTCATCTTCTAATGCATTATTGTGAATGCTATGACAATGCATACATGGTTGTGCACCTCCATATTATCTAAATCATGGCTGATATATTCCTTAGGCAGTGAATCCCCAACAATATCTTCAATGCTGCAATCATCCTCCAAGGTAGCAAATTGGTCATCAACAATTTCATCTTCATTCAAGTATAACATATCATCATTGATAATTTCACTTGCACATGTTTCCTCTATTGGTTGCATTGTTCAATCAGTTTCTCCATATTCATCATCATTAGTTTCAACACTGATAGCATCCTCATGCCTGATTTTATCTATGATACAGATCACTTCAACCACCTATCTTAGAGTAAATGGTTTCAATGATTCCAACCAATGAATTGAATTACGCTCATATGCTCTCATAAACTGCTCAATGATCACAGATTCACCAGGTAGGGGGTGATCCCACAATAGTGGTTTACACTTTTTGGCCTAACTGGACACTGATATTTTTTTTTTTAACACAATCTCCACATTCGGTCACCTATAGCGATTAAACCGTAAGGAATTTGAAGATGATGTAAACTAGAGTCTTGTCACATTTTGTCTGTAGATTCTAAAAATATTTTTTTCAATTTTTTGGAATCAGATTGCACTTCTTTTTCCATCTCCCACAAAATTGGTTTTTTTCAAAAAATACATTTTTAAAAAGTGACCACACCGTATAACGCATAACGTTTTTTCCATGAAGGATAAAATTCCAATTATTTCAAATTTAGATTTATAACTCCGATATCTAGTGCTTCCACTTGGTTAGATAGTTTTTTATTGAATATTTTTTCTTTAATCAAGTTTCAAAGTCAATCAAATGACAATTCAGACCTAGCGCGACCGTATAACGCATAACTTTTATTGTATGTATCAAATTCTCTCTTTTTTTTTGTTGGATCAAGGACTTCAATATCTGGTGCACTCATATTTTTAAATTTTTTTATTTTATAATCTTCTATTTTTCCACTTGTGCAGAACAAAGATTTTTGTTTTCGATGAAAAACCTATATTTAATAAAACTTAAAATGAGATGATAATAAAACCAAAACATACTAAATTATATTCATTGGATAGCTCGTTCTGAAGGCTACTCGATTCCAAGTTTGGTTTCTAAATATTCCCCCATTTTCATCCCCAACTGGAGCTTGAAAGCGTAAAATTTTAGGTTTTTTGTGTGTACAAATTAAAAAATTAGGGAAAAAGGGGGTTCGCTAGAACCAGGGGGGTTCTAGCGAACCCCCAGGGGTTCTAGCGAACCAAGGTTCATTTGAACCCTGGTTCATGCAAACCCCCCCTAATATGCACATTTCCTTTTTTTTGGCTGTCTATAGTTACTGGGTTCTTTAAACCCTAGTTCGGTCGAACCCCTTTATGGTTCGGTCGAACATGTAGGTTCATGCGAACCCCTAAAACCAATTTTTTTGCCATGGGGTCATTTTTTCTCAAATTTCCTTCCTCTTCAAAAGTGTAAACCACTTATGTGGCTTCACCCTAGGGAATCAAGAGGTAGTTGCATACATATATCTTTCATTCATTTGAATATAGAAAACCAGATTCTCTTTCATATCTCCTTATGCCATAAAGTTCATCTAAAATAATTTTGCTTCTTTCTTGAATATGTAAATATTCACCATCTTCCTCAAACTATTTATTTTGATATGTATCTTCAAGAGAGTTCATATTTTCCTGAATATGGACATCAGGGTCAACATGTGTAATTTTTTGATAATGAATATGGGGATGTCTGTGATGTACAGGGTATTGAGGAGGGTGGGCTAGGACAACAAGGGTATTCACACTCTGAAGATTGCTCTCACCATTTGATGTATCATATGTCATTTCATTACTTGTTAGAATAGATTGAGATCCTGAATTTTGTGTATAAGTTTCATAATTGTCATCATGTTGGCTTAGGAATAGTCTTTTTAGATC
The DNA here is from genome assembly GCA_007258455.2 of Sequoia sempervirens. NCBI lineage: Eukaryota > Viridiplantae > Streptophyta > Pinopsida > Cupressales > Cupressaceae > Sequoia > Sequoia sempervirens. Next base: position 16,365 of record VDFB02004273.1, on the reverse strand, counting down.
TTCCCATGAAGATATACTTTGTATGGGTAAGATTTTAAACCATTCCCCTATATCATCCATCAAAGATCTTACAAAACATCTCATAATGACATCTCTTGGATAAATATGAAAGTCCTCAATGAAATCTCAAAATCATTGTACATGCTTATAAGCTAATTCATGCTCCTTTCCATAAAATTTAGGGATATGATTTCTAAGTTCAAAGGGATAATGACTTGGGTAACCTTCGATATTATTGAAGTTAAATGGTTTATCAATGTCTGAGACATACATTGTTCTTTGTGGACATGGTTGACATTGCTGACTATTTTGGTGAGGGGCTTGATATTGATAATGCTCAGCATATGGGTATTCATGATTTTGGTAGCTCATTAATCTTTGTCCAGGAGGGATAGGGTAAGAATTTATTTGAGTTGAGGCTTGTGGTGCATAAATATCCTATTGTGTATGATATGCATCACTTTTGTTTCCAAGATTCTCAATTGTACCATGTGTATAGGGAAAATAATAGTTTCTATACATGCTTCAACCTTTATCTTTGACTGGAGATGTTTTAATTTGAAACTTATTTTTTCATTATTCATCAAATTTTTTTTTTACAGAGTCACCACATACTTTTTCCAAAAGCAGGAAAATGAAATAGATTTTGAAATTGTTCTTGGTTTACCCCACCGAAATCTCCTACTTAATTATGTGGGGTGAAATTGCTTTTACGACTCTATAAGGCAAGGTGGCCTACCACTGGATTTTCTCAAGTTTGTCCCAAGTAGAGTATCTAATCTGTTAGGTCTCAAAAAAGCAAGTTTTGAACCTTAAGAGGGTGCCAATCTCTTCATATGTTTTTGGCTAACAAACGGGGTGAATATGATTGCTGATTTTCCCTACTCTTTAGGCTCTGCTAAACTTGGGTGAGTGTACCTAAATGATAAGGAAAATTTAAAGGTTTAAATATAGTCTCTAACTTGAGAAATCTCTTCACAATGGCACATGGACATGAAATAGATGCTAGGCTAATAACTAATTCCTACTATCGATGTTTTGAGAATTAAATGTATAAGTAAAGTTTGTATAAAATGTTTTAAGTATGACTAGTGCCTAATCCTGTTTGGTGAATGGAGTCGAGAGGTGAATGATGATGGTGATATATATGTAAGGTAGGTGGATCTACTTAGCTTAACTCTAACTTTTTGGGCACTTTGGATGTTTGCAACTTGTACAAATGTGCAAGTTTGTCAATTATTGTACTCTTCTTTATGAATCCTAGTGTTATTTTCCCAAATTACTGCGATATCATGAAAGTATTTTTAATTCTTAACTTGAGGGAAACTAATTAGAATAATCAATTTAAAAGTATTTTAATCCTTGGAAGGAACCAATTAAAATGAATTACTTGAAAGGAATTTAATCCACTCTAGCTAGAACCCAATCAAGAAAATCACATAGCAACAACAAATGTGTCCTAACAAATTGTATAAATTTGAATAATTAAGGAAAACCACTTTGGAGACAACACAACAACATATACAATTGAATATTAACACAACAATTGAACACTAGAAATAAATCATTGATTATGAATAGTCTTCTCCATTATATTACTTCAAAGGACATACCTTAATAGCATAAGTTTTTGAAATATGAAAATGGATGAGCGGAATATGATATGCTAATGGATGAGCCTATCTACTACTACTGATGATTTTCTAACCTTCTTTCTAGTGATTGATGATATGATTTCATCTTACATATATATTATTTTTAGGGTAGTGACCCTTCACATGTCTGTTTGATTCAACTCTTCAATATTTGTCTTCAACAAATTAAAATACTTTAATCTTCATTTTCTTCGTTTGTGTGAAGACAATTATAATGATAGTCTTCCTTTACTAGAAACTTCACATTCATCCTTTCACCAAAAATAAACTTTTTAGGAAAAAGTAATTACCTTCTCCAAGAAATTGATGCTTCTTTGATCACTCCAGTAAAAATGTGTTACTTCTAAGTGAAATATTTTATAATTTCACTCCACATGAAAAAATTCATTCTCTAAAATAATATTTCACTTGGGGTGTGACTATTTCAATAAATTTTCCATTCCATATTTTCATTCTTCATGATAGCTTTCTTGTCAAATTTTTTTTGGGATACTTTAATCTTAACTCCTTTGTTGGAAAATTTCTCATTTATATTTCACTGAGTAATTGTCCAATCTTTAACTCTTTCATGAAACTTATGTACATTCCACATCAATATTATCATAATCATAATGAATTTTTTCTTTAATCCCCTTTTTTCCTTTTCACTCATTTCGCTCTATCAGAGAGACTTGAAAAATAGTCACTCTGAAATCAACAAGCTTCCTCAATAATATTCATGTTCCTTTTGTCCACATCGATTTTGTGAGAGGGACCTTAAATTAACTCCCAAAAATTTCCTTTTATCTTGATTCCTTCAGTGGAAATTATTCACTTCTTAGTGAAAATATTTTGCAATAATGCTATAGAATAAATCTTCATTTTTTATCTTATACATTTATTTTACCCTCTTCCACCATCATTTATATTTTACCTGATAAAATTTAATCGTATGTTTGTTTTTCAGAGCATCGAACAGACTTTGAATGATCTCCTATTGATATCAATGTCTCTCGTCGATGCTTCTCTTGTCAATGTTGTACTCTTTTTGGGTCATCAGAGAGACATCCATATTACTCATGCCAATACTAAAAATTCTCATCGATATTTCTATTTTAAGGTTTTCTTTTTTGTTCATTACTATATATTGGATCCCCTCACATTCTTCCATGGCATAGATTTCATGTATTATGTGCAAATTTCCTTCTAAATTTTCACTGTATAACACACTCTCTGAACCAATATCATTATCTAATCCCTTCACATGACTTCTTCAAGCTTGATAATAAATTCATCCACACTGAAACCTCCTTCCCTTCTAAAATCTGGCGACTCACACTTGTGTAAGAAAGCAGCTATCTGGCTAAGAGAATTTTTCTTTTGGTTTAGTTAGCAATATGCATATTTTGGTATCAATTCAAAAAATTTATTCAGAGATGAACAATACCCTGAGAAAATGTTAATAATCTCATTAAGATTATCCCAGCCATTTATTGAAACAAAAGTGCTCAAAGTAATTGGAAACTAATCAAATGCTTGTCAGTTGATTCAAGCCAATTTGAGAGCAATTGTGGTCTTCCTCAAATTACATTTATAACATTATTTCCATCTTGCATAAATTGGATCAATAGGTTGCATCTTGTGATCTCTGTATGGTTCACAAACTTTCCTTCTTTTGCTAGTTTTCCTTCTTCGCACAAAGCATATATATATTGGAAATGATATCAAACCCAATCATTTCCACACTGTAACATCCTGAGAGTGATAAAAATTGAACTCAAAGACTAAAATGCATGGTCTTGTTTCAACATCAAAACAATGCTCCAAATATTTGTTCCAGATCATCTCTACTACATAGTTTTGCTAAGCTTGTTGAAAAGGTCAAATGCATCGTATAAGTCTAAATGTCATCATGTGATATTTTCTCTTGGGATGTATCACATCTAAGATGGATACCTCTTCATTGTAGTCACCTTTGCTTTTTCCACCTACCTAGATATATGTCATGCTATTTGAAGTGTAGATAGTATTGTCTACTTGGCTTAGGCTGGAAACTAAGGTACATTTAACATAATTCCTTCCTTTGTCAATATTTCCACATAGATTATCTAAGGCTATTTTTTTTTCTTGATCAATTAAATAGACAATTTTCCATTGAAATTTTTTCTTGAGTTGTATAATGGACTCCAAAAACTTTCCAAAACATAGATTGGTAAGAAACTTTCATGTATTTGCAAAGATTTAGTCATGTAGCACCGAAGATCAAGAAGTGATTCAATTCATTTTGTTGTTGCCTTAAAACATCTTGAATGGCATTGAAAACACCAATTAAATGTTTGTTTATAAATTTCTAAGGTATCAAATCCATTTATTCAGATGATACACCCTCTTGACCTTGTGCTTGGGCTATTTTACTATCACTAAAATACTGTGTATTACTCTCCCCTTTTCATTGTCATAAGCATAATCTATTGTGATTCCTGAAAACATGTTTATTGTTTCGGTCTTGCATCCACTAAAAATTGAAAATGCATCCCATACTAAAGTGGGTAATGTTTAGAATTTTCTTTTTGCATAGTGACCAAAATGAGCCAGGTAGCCTCCAAAATCGATGTGGAAAACTAATCAAAACTTAAATCCTTGAGTCATGAAAATGAACCAAAATGTTGAGTTATGATAGGAGAGTATGCTTGTCAAAAGTGTTTGCGTGAATTCATCAGGATTGAAAACTGTCAACGCTCCAAGTTGCTTAGCATTTTCTAAAAAAATGCACTTGTCAAACTCAACTGAAACTCACTAAATTTCCTTCTTGAAAAAATACCAAATCTGATTTGGGGAAGCTACAAATTGGGAAATTGGTTTATTTAGGTCCCATGAACATGTGTGCAAAATTTTTTTTCATCAACCTTCTTCATTCACAAGATATCAAAAGTCAAACTTGACCCCTCTTTAACTATTCTAGAAATGCAGTCATCAAGCTAGGTAAAATCCATTTGGTTTTGGTTATGAAAAAATACCAAATGAGATGTTGAGGCTTTGAGAATTGGAATGAAGGTAGAATTACATGGGAAGAATATGGAATTCCAACCGGTTAGTCATGAAAATCTTCTAGTTGATAAATTTTGGCCTCCAAAGTTGGTCTCTTTGACATAGTTTACTATGTGTAGACAACAAACCTTCACTAGAATCCTTCAATTTGATACTTTGAAACCTTTTCAAAACTTACTATAAGAAGTTGAAACTAGGCATGCACATTCATATATGGAAAATGAACATGGTTGCAAGGTGGTTTTGCATGAGATTGCACTAGCTTCATTTTGTGATTTTTCAAATCAAGCTCCTAGAGTAGATTTCACAACTGTGTTTTTGAGTGTTATAGTCCTATTGATGGTGCCAAGTTGACCCACAACATGTAGGTAAGATAAAATTGAAATATCTCACCCCTCTTGAAAAAGACAATCAACAATCAAACTGATCACCTCCCAAGGTCTTTGATGTTGGTTCACAACGTTGCTATTTCACGAAGTGGTCAATATGGCTGTAATGTTCAAGGGGCTTGTTGGTTTTGATATTTTGGATTGTTATAAGATCAAACATATATCTAAACCTACTTTAACCAAAGGTTTTAAAGAAATAGAAAAAGATAGATTAAAGCTTTTAAATTGATGAAAATGTTGATTTATCCAACTAATCAGACTTGTTACCTTCCAAGGAATTCCTAAATTGAAACTGTAGAATAAAGTTAACTTGTAATTAATACAAAGTTTCATCCATTCACAGTGCAAAATTTAACAGTAGATTACAAATCATCATTTAAACAGAACATAAGATAAAATTTCATTCCTTGAAAGCTTTCCAAATAAAATAATTAACCCAATATAAATACCATTCTAGAGCACAATATGAAGTAGATTTAAATATGGCTGCTTCTACTGTTAGTGAAATAGATAAACAACATTTACAAATCTGGCAAGATCACTAGTGTACAAAAAACCCATGTCTTCAAATTATCTCCATCTATACTAAGAAAATCTGGAGGATACATCACCTCCTCTTCCTATTGAACTAAAAACTTCTAACTTCCTGCAAAACCCTAGCTTGCTAACCTTTCTTAACCCTAACTTGTCTAATAATAGTAATCAAAAGGAAGAAGATAAAGAAGAAAAATATCTCTCCATAAAGAGGTGAAAATGCCATATTTATACACGCGCGTCCAAAATGAAGCCCCGTTTAGGGTTTACAATAAGTCAATCATAGAAGGAGTCAGCTCTAGAAGAGTTTGGAACAAAGTCAATCATGTATTAAATTCATATAATCTATTCATGTCAGAAAAATATTGCTCTCAGGCATGGTCTCCAGATCTTTTACAACCATCATCATTAACTTGCAGCCTTTGCATCTGCCATTAAGACTTCACGCGTTTCGTCCTCAACCTCAAAAACCACTCCCACATAGCTGCTTTGAATGTTCCAAGGGTATTGTCATTCACGTCCACCTACTCTAGCCAGTGAATGTATCGTTCATCATTAAGACTCGCAACCTCCTCCCTTTATGCTTTCTTCTCAGCCTAAAATCTTTCTGCCGGCTGATCTTCTTGTGAAGCGACATCAGATGCTCCCAACCTACTTTAATCGTACGAAACAATGCCTTCATTAGTCTTCTAAAGCATAGAAAATATCATCCTTCATCCTACCTTTCATATATCTTTCATTCAATTATACTTAGCAAAAAGAACTCAACTCTGGCAGAGGCGAAACCAAATCCGAACCAGAAACATACTTACCTTTAATACCGGCGGGGGCGGAACCAAAAATGAAATGGGAACCAGGACCAGAGTCGAAACGAGAACAAAACATGGAAATAACCAACATTTCCAAGTTCAACCCACATTTCGGCTCCGTGTCCGCAAAAAGAAAAGTAACCAGGGACCGTAGCAGGGCGGGGGCAGAGTCGGAACGGGATGAGGAAACTAAATTTGGTAACAAATCCATATCCCAAATCCTTCCCAAACCCAGCCCCACAAAAGAGACCAAACACAAGGATCAAAACACGGAAACAAATGAAAACAGGATCAAAGAAAAAATTGATCCCAGGTGAACCACAACGGGGGCAGAAGCGGAACAAAAACCTGACCCTGAACTTTCTCCAAATTCCAGGTTCGGTTTCCCTCCCGGCTCTGCCTCTGACAACACACAAAGAAATGGACGCAAAAAGGGATGAAAATGAAAAATAAGTGAAGAAACACCCCACCTATCAATGATAGAATCGGTGACCGAATGAAACCGGTGACCGAACTTCGTAAAGTTCCAGAGTTTGTCGCCAAGGCCTCCGCTTCCTCACAAAACAAAAACAAAGAGGAAGAAAGAACCTACGTAACCTGGAATCGGCGGGGAAACATAAAATGGAACTGAATTTTTTGTTCAGCTTTCAAAGGTCCTCGCCTACTGTTCACCAGCGGGACGACAAACAAACAAAACAAAGGAAATCGGCAAAACCGGAATCGGAACCTGAAATTTTAGAAAAGTTCTAAAGTTCGGTTTCAGTCCGCATTCCGCGTCCGCCAGAACAAAACAAAAAATTCCTAAGGCAGAAAAAAAAAAGGCCAAAGGAAACATAACAGGAAAAAAAGGGGGGACCTATTTTAAACAAGTTTAAAATGGCGTGGTTATGCAAGGCATAACAAGTCCATTTTCTCCATCGTGGGAGCCTAAAATTTTGCAAAAAATGGTAGGAAATTTTAGGTTCCAACAGTTCCAAAGAGGGAAAATGGACTCTACTTCTCTAATTTCATTAGGACATGAGATCCACACAATGAAAGGACTATCAACAAAAAGGTGAGTCATGTCAAAGTGTGAATCTGCAAATTTCCCTTTTTTGCAAAGACGAGGGTATGAGTCAAACAATACTTTAGGGAGAAAGATTAAAAATAGAAAATCAACTCCAAATTGTGATCTATAAAGTGCATCTAGATGATTAAGCTCAATTCAAATCTTACCAGAAGTTAAATTACAAATCTGGGAATGGGAAAGTGATATGTACCAATCACCAAAAGTTCATTTTCAAAGTAAACTAAGGACTCATATGCCGAATGGGTCCTAGCTAGGGCTTTGTAGAATCTTTTTATGGGTTCTCTTCTATTTTGTATGCACTCCTAGATTCCTAAATTTCATGGTCGAAAAGCTAACAGTAAATTTTGTAGGTAAGTTTCCATGAAATTGCGAGAATGGTGACAACTTTGACAACTTTGACAACATGGCAAATTTGGTCTTCAATAGATCTTCCACCAAAATTTTCTAAACACAGATCAAGAGCCAAATATTTTGTTTTTTTAGTTTAATGGGGGTTTTCCTTGGTCAAACCCTATTTTGGTAATTAAACCTTGAAATGAAATAAAATAGCATGAAAGGAATAATGAATGAAAAAGCCTATGCCACAACTCATCAAACCCTTGTTTGAACCTTAGAATATGGATTTACAACTTGCATGAAATGACTTCAATGGATTTGGATCTTAATCATTAAATTGATTTGAAATAATTCCTTTGAATGCTTGAATGGATCTTGAACATTACATCAACATATTAGCTCAAATAACATGCATGATGGAAGAAGACTTTGTTATGATAATAGGATCTTGAATGCTAAAATAATTCTTCAACAAATCTACTCTTGAATTCCTTGAAAATTCTCTCTAAATCCTATTGATATCATAAACTTGCTATAGGAATAATCACTTCGAAATTGTTAGGTTGCTTGAAAGTCTTAGAATGAAACATAGTAAAATGACATTATATTTAAAGGTATGCAACATAAATTTCTCAAAATTCAAATAACACAAGCTGACATGTGAATATACATTTAAAATTATTGAAATATCGGGCCAAAACCATAATTGAAATTAGGGTCATAGGTCTAAGTGAGGGTGGGTGAATGGGTCCTAGGTCACTTACCTAGGACATACATTCTCCAATGATAAATGTTATGTTATGGCATTTATGAATGTCGGGTTTTACCCTTCAAAAATTGCAATTAATTAGGCTTGTATTTGAATTAAAGGGGCCAATTAAGGAATAATTAACCTTAATTAATTAATAAAGCCCTAGATAAGTGTGAAAGTGTAAAGGTACACCTTACAACACCATAAATAAGGTACAATTAAGTCCATTTTAATTATTAGGGCCCTACAATTAATGTGAATATGTAAAATACATATATTACAACACTAAATTAAGGCATAATTAAGTTCATTTATTTAATATATATTCCCAAAGTAAGTGTGAAAAAGGGATACTTTTTCCTACACCACAAGAATATTTGAAAACAATAGAGGAATAGGTTGTAGTGGAAGGATTGGTGAAGATCATATAGAGGATAAAATAAAGAACAAGAGAAGAATGAAGAAGCTAGTAGTATTTAGAACAAGAAAGGAGATAATGCCTACCACCACCACGAGAAAAATAATGGTGACCAAATAGGAAGAGGAAGCTTTAGATAAGACCATGAAATAGAGGCTTTTATGTAACCTATTTCTAATGTGGGGAAGAAGGACATCAAGCATACAAGTATCCACAATATCAAGGAAGGATAAGTAGAAGACCTGAAGGTAATACAAGAGTTACATGAGTAAATGAAAATGATAAATTTGAGAATTCTAAAGATAAAAAAAGAGAAGTTCTTATCACAAGGAGAGTCTTTCTAAATGAGGAGAAATCTCCAATTCAGAGGAAGAGTTTATTTCACACAAGGTGTAAATGTGACTGTAAATTTTGTAACGTTATAATCTATAGTGGTAGCACTAATAACCCTTTTTTAGAGGAGATGACTTAAAAATTATAATTGGAGAGAAGGAAACATCAAAATCTATAACATATTGCATGACTACAAAGGGACCATAGAGGTTTTGTAAATGAGCAATGTTTATTGAAGTTCAAGATTGGGAATTACCATGATGAAGTATTGTGTGACATCATACCTATTGATTTGTGTCATATATTGGGTGATCCCACAATAGTGGTTTACAATTTTTGGCCAAACTGGATACTAAAATTATTATTTTTAACTAAATCTTCACATTCAGGCACCTATAGTGGCTAAACCATGAGAAATTTGAAGATGATGCAAACTAGATTCTCATCAAATTTTGTCTGTAGATTCTAAAAATATTTTTTTTAATTTTTTTTAATCAGATTGCACTTCTCTTTCCATCTCCCACAATTTTTTTTTTCTTCAGAAAACAACATTTTTAAAAAGTGACACACCGTATAACGTATAACTTTTTTTCCATAAAGGATAAAATTCTAATTCTTTCAAATTTAGATTTGTAACTCTAATATCTAGTGCTTTCACTTGGTTAGATAGTTTTTTATTGAATATTTTTTCTTTAATCAAGTTTCAAATCTAACCAATTACAATTCAAACATAGCACGACTGTATAACGCGTAACATTTTTTGTATATATCGAATTCATTTTTTCTGTTGAATCAAGGACTTCAATATCTGGGGCACTCATATTTTTCAATTTTTTTTGATAATCTACTATTTTTTCCACATGTGTAGAAAAAATACCTTCATTTTTGGTGAAAAAACTATGTTTAATAAAACTAAAAAAACAAATACATAATAAAACCAAAACATATTAAAATTATATTCATTGGAAAGCTCATTAAAGGACTACTTGATTCAAGTTGGGTTTGTGAAGACTTTTGCATTTTCATCCTCAACCCAAGCTCTAAAGCATAAAAAAATAGATTTTTTTTGTGTCTTAGGAGGGGGATGAGGGGTAAGGGGGGTTTGAACGAACCCCTAGGGGTTCAAGTGAACCCCCCTTCCATAAGGGGTTTTCTTTGATTTATGGGTGGGAAAGCATCAAAAGGGTTCACTATAACCCCTTATCGGTTTGGTTGAACTAGTAGGTTCGTATGAACCCCTAAAATCAAGTTTTTTTCCATGGGGTCATTTTTTGTGAGTTTTCCTTCCTCACTTGAATTGTAAACCACTATTGTGGCTTCACCCTATTATTGGGGAGGTCATGGAAATTCAATTGAAATGAAGTACATGATGGAAATGCCTACACTTATTCCCTAACAAAGGATGAAGTTTGCTACAAGTTGAAGCCCCTAAAGGAAGTAGAAGAAAAGTTATGTAGCAGTGCAAGAATTTAATTAGTTGATGATAGAATTTTTTTGGATGGTATGAAGCATAAGCATATGTGCTATGTATTAATTCTTATCGTTGATAAGGATGTGAAGATATACGAGTAGAAATCTTAGATCTTTCAGATGATTTTCATGATATATTGTGTCAGATAATGTACCTAAGGGTTTTCCATCAATGAGGAAGATTAGTAACTAGATGTATTCTAGATACTAGGATCTAGTTTTTCAAATAAGATAGATGAAATGAGTCCTACAAAGAATGAGGATTCAAACAAACAATTTCAAGCAAGGATTTTTTTATTGGTGAAACTTTGCCAATTGGTGAATAGTTCCATTCAACCAATTCAAAATTGGTGAATAAATTGCAACCAACGAAGTGGAAAAATCACTTGGACTTTACAAATTATCAAGAATATGTAATTAATAATTTTTCCATTGCAAACTACACATTTCTAATGGTCTTAGAATTGATGTTTTCACTTAGAATCTCAGAAGAATGTATTAAATCACCCACATATTCACCAATACTATTAAAATAAAAATGTGTATTAGGAAATGTTTCACGAACAACATTAAATGTTCACTACATGTGAGGACACATTTTTCCATTAAAATTTATAACTAATTGTATATGAGGACCCATTTCACCAATAACATTAAAAAAAATTGAATATGAGGACACATTTCACCATTTACATTAAAAATAATTACGTATGAGGAAACATTTTTTCAATACAATGATAAATCCATGCTAATCATAGGCTAATTATCGCCTTTAAAATTACAATGTATGTATTTTTTATGTTTGATTCACCCAAATTTTAAATGTATCAGTGTATAATCACATGACATTCACCAAATTTTTACTATAGAAGTTGAGCTCGATAGAAGACAATATATTCACCCAAAAATAGTGCTCAATATGGCAGAGAAGAAACTTCTTAAAACAATGATATCTTTTTATAAACTCACACATAAATTTTATTCTCTTTATTCACACAACCTTTTGTAAAATCTATTCTCCTACTCAAGATTAATAATCAACAAAAGAAAACTTATTCTATCTATTAGGTCAGTTTACCTCTGCTCATTAAAGGAGTTGGCTTAAAATAGAAATTATTTGCTTATATTGGAGGCTTGTTCAAACATCTACCTACAATGGATTGCATAGGCAATAAAAACATGAAGAGTATAGTTTAAAAATGATTGCTTATGCAACTATTTAGATTGCCACAACAAGTAGTTGAATGATTCCTCTTAAAAAAAAAACCCATGACTACATATCGCTTCTGAAAGCATTTAAAATGTTGTTTCAAGCCTATAGGAAAAGCCTCTTTGAAAGGAACAACTTGCAATAGTTTTTCCATGACTCAACCACCTTTCAAACTAATCGACCAATCCTTGAAGACCAATAAAATAGGCATGTGAAGAATGATTCACATCACCACTTTATATGGCTTTAAATTAAACTCTAAATGTGAAGTTATTCAGCAACCTACGTGGCTTCCAAAATAGTTTGGTTTTTCCCAAGACGGTGCTAAAGTATGGCACCCACATTAACTTCTAAAATTCTCTTCAAAAATCCTTTAAAATAATAAAAATAAAAATAATATATATATATATATATATATTCTCTTTTTACCATATACATATACTTATATATATTAATGTTATCATGATTATATATATTCGCATATACATACATACATATATATGCATTTAACACATAACATATACATATACACATATACTTATATATATTATAAATATAATATTTACCAATTACAAAAGATATTTGAAATCAATTTAATTTGACAATTTAAGAGGATTTTTAATGATAGGGGTTTTACTTTCTCTAATGACACCTTAAACCTATTGACTTATATTCATGACTCACCCAAACTTGATACTTGAACTGACTTGAGGAGGTTTTCAAATAACCTAAGTGATTGAGTGTGTGTCAACTTAGGTAGCTGTGATAGGTCGAAATAGGTGTTAGAAAACAAGCAACAAGCAAAAGAGTGCAAATAAACAACTAAAACAACCTACACTTCGAGATTAGCCTAAGTTGGAAACAAAACAAGACAAAGCCACGAAATAGAACTTTATACCTTGCGTTGAGTCGATCCTTTGGTTGGCCCTTCGATCTTGGATGTGTATGCTCCTTGGATGGCAAGATGCAAGCTAGATAAGGATGTGAAGATGGATGCAAATGGATGAAGATGTGAAAATGACTAAGTAGAGGTTGAGAAATAAAACTGCAAGAGTTTCATACACAAAATGATCTCTCCCAAAATGAGAGGAAAAGAGGGTATTTTATAGGATTTTTGGGAAACTTAGGGGAAATGGACGGTCAAGATTGATCCATCAATACTCTGGCAGATAGGCTATGTGAGTTGAGGAACCTACAAGCCCTCACATCTTGACATGTGGCATATGAGATAGCCCTAAAAGGTGAAGTGGACATGAGGTGGAAGGAAAAGGACATGACATGGAGGGGGTACAAAGTACTTGGGATTGGACAAGATCTCCCCATAAAGGGAGGTCCTTTGTCCCGCCGTGGGTGAGAGGGATATGAAATTCAAAATCTTCCAACACCTCATGGGAGATGGAAGACCTTTAACCCAAAGGGCATTGGGATTAAAAGGTGAATTAAAAATTCACATGGGGGGAAGAGAGGAGCCTAGATAAATAAAAGGAATCTAAAAATTCCCTTTGGGGATGGGGAGAGTCAATTAAAGGGGGTGATTAGGATTGCAAGTATTTGATTATACTAATTAAATGAAGATTAGAAGAGGGTTAGATTTCACATGTGACTCTTGGATGTGACAAGATCACACAGCATGTGATTAGGGAGGAGGGCTAGGTGGCTAAGAGATTAGAAGTCAACTTGCAAAAGTTGGAGGATGTGACACATCCTAATCAAGGATTAGGTATGTGCACATCCTAATGATGGGATTAGAAGAAGGATTAAGATTAGATAAAAATGATGGAGGATGTGGCATGAAGGGAATTAAATAAATGGAATATTTATTTAATTCAATTGATGGAAGGAGGATTAAAGAGATAAGGTATTATTGATTAAATACCTTAGGGATTAGAAGAATTTAAGGATGTTAATTAAAGGGGATAAATTTGGATAAATTAAGTGTCTAAATTTTAGACATCTACATTTTGGCTCCCCTTGAGATGGTGTTACGAAGTAGCATCATTTCAAAGAATATTAAAACATAGAACCTGGAAGAAGATGGTTAGATTGGAAAAGATGCCCCAGTCATTCAAAGAAGTGACTAGGAAGGAAGATGATGAAAAATTAGGGATGAAGGATGCCCCCTCGAGAGGACATGCGGGTTCAGGAGAACACGGGTGGGCTCTCGAAATGAATGAGATGATGCAATGTGATGGAAGATTGGGAGGGGAGCGTGATGAAGGATGAATGGATGGGGGGGGTTTGAGGATGAGAAATGAAATGCAATCTAAATGCAATTTTCCATCGTCGGAGCACTAATTTTTGCTATAGCATAAGACGCAGGACGCCAGGGTATGAAGAACCAAGGTGGATTAGTGTCTAATGCAGAAAACAAACAAACAAACAAGAAGGCTATCCCAACATCCCAAAGTCATGGTGACCATGGTCGGGCTAGGTATTGGGATAACCACAAGCACACAAGGATGCCCCAGCGTAACACAAGACCTCAGGGATCTTGGTGGGTAGTACGTGGGATAACCGAGAAGACCGAAAAGATCAAGATACACCCCTATGTTGACTAGTCACATCACACCATGATATGATGGATCAAGGCGACCATGACAAGTGATGATAGGGAGCTCAAATGATAAACAAAAGCCAAAAGCATCAAAAGATCACAATCAATTTCAAACGTCCTTTGCCATAGGATCAATCAAGGGGATGGATGGGATTGATGAGGTCTGTTAGGAAGGATGCATCCTGTTGAGACCGATGATGGATATTAAATTAAACGATTGATATGACGCAGGATATTCAAAGCTGATTGGATTTGATGATACAAGTGAATCTCATTTGTTTAAATCCAGCTAGATAAGGGTGTAGCTTGATGATGCAACATGACACAAGAGACTTGACACAAGACAGGAGACTTTGATGGAGGGTAAAGACGGGATAGACAATAGCAACAATGGTTGAAGACTGATGATAGATGATAAAGGACAAAGTAGAAAGACCGATGATGGAACGATAGACAAGAGATGATAAAGGAGCCCCGGGGGCTGATCAAGTGATCGACCTTGCCTACGTGAAAGCGCAGGGGCAACGTAGTTCGACAGAAGGTCAAAGACAAGTGATGGATGAAAGATGATGAGACAACCCTAGAGAAGGGGAGAAAATGATTGGACCGACACGATGGGACAAGATAGACCTAGTGGATTGGATTGGAGGGTAATGACTAGACGAAGCTCAGGGATGGGATAGTTATTCAAATTATCAAAAGATGAATTGGGCGAATGACATGCCATATAGATGAATGATGAAATGATAAGATAGATGAGATAGGATAGGAGATTGAAAAGATGTGTAAAAGAAGAAGTGATGATGATGAGGTAGATGACATTGGATTGCGTGGGGAAAAACCTAGAGCTAGATACCAATGACAAGGGATTATGAGATGGGATGAAGGGAGAGGATGGGGGGAGGAAAAGGATTGTTTAGGTGGATTGGATAGAGGGACAAGGATTTGGATGAGGAAAAGGTGACTAGATGGATAGATGAGAATGGATGCCATGATGGCAGGATAGGAAGATAGGGATGGGAAGATGGAAGATTATGATTGATGAGAGTTTGAAATAATAGGATGTTTGATGAAGGTTTGAGATGATAGGAGGTTGGATGAAGTTTGAGATGATAGATGAAGGTTTGAAATAAATGAATGGTTAGATAGAATGAGTGAAAGGATTGATTAGAATGGATGAATAGTACAAAGTGGAAGAATATGGAGGGAGAGATCTTAAGACCTTGTTCGATATCCCAAGATCGTGACTGCAGATGGATGAAAGCTCAGATTAGGGGTTTGGTTAAGCTTAGATTGGGATAAGATGAAAGTTCAGATTAGGATTGGAGTGAGGATGAGAACGATTGGAGGATGTGATGGGATGAATTCTACACCAAGTTTTGGGGTCGAAGGGGTGTAAAGTGTTGACAATCAAATTTTTCCCGATTTGGCAATTTTCAAAAATTGTTAAATTTTGCCATTTTAGGAAATTTCACGGTCGTATGTTTGAGAGTCCCAATTTTTTCCAAGAAATACCCATTGGTGAGATAGGATGAATTGCCAAATAACATCCCAGATTCGGGATATGCATTTTGAGTTATGAGCGAAAACAATTTTTCAAAAAACATCAAATTGGGATTTTGGGGGTCAAGATGAAAGTTTGAGGCCCCAAAAACTGGTTGGGAATCCACTCGTTAGCTCAAAACGCAACCACCCGTCAAATTTCAGCTCAAACGGACACCCGATTCAAAAGTTATGGCCCCCAGAAGTTTTAGTGTAAAAATCAAAACCCTAAAAAATATGGTTTTTTGATAAATTTTGAAAATTCCAA
>VDFB02004272.1:109144-145757 GCA_007258455.2 Sequoia sempervirens | reverse complement strand
TGCCAAAGTCTCTTCTGAAGAAGAGCAGAGAAGAAGTACCCATTCAATTGTTAAACAACATTGGGGTTCTTCATTTTGACCATGATGAGCTAGAGTTGGCTCAACAAAATTTTATGGAGGCATTAGGAAATGATTTTTTGCCTCTACATAAATCTCTAAGGCCAATTTTGTGCATTTTTTACTTGTAGGATTCTCATAGTTAGTGAAAAGGTAGTGTTCATGAAGGAATGGAAAAGATGCACCGTAGTTCAATTATACTCATACTCTACAATGGCATTGAATCATTTAGCAAACTATTTTTTCTTCACTACAGGGTAGTATTTTCTTGTGGAACAGTTGACCAAGACAACTCTTGTTTCAACTAACCATCCTCTCATGAAATCTCGTTCATATTATAATCTTGCACAATCTTATCATAGTAAAGGTGATTATGACATCACTAGCTACTACTACATGACATTAGTCAAGGAAATCCAGAGGTCGAAGGATTTTGTGGATAGGTTCAATTGAAGCTCAGAGATCTTAAGAGTTCTCTCTCAAATTTTGAAAAGGTTTTGGAGGTCCACCCTAAGAACTATGAGAGCTTAAAAGTTGAAGGCCATATATATGCTCAGCAAGGGCTGGCAGAGAAGGCATTAGAAATTTTTAAGAAAGGAAACTGGCATAGATCCACCTGATGCCCATGCATTTATCAAGATGGGTGAGTTATTAATATTGTCAAAACCGAGTGCAGCCTTAGATTCTATTAAGACGCCAAAGTCTCTTCTAAAGAAGAGCAAAGAAGAAGTACCCATTCAATTGTTAAACAACATTTGGTTTCTTCATTTTGAGCATGATGAACTAGAGTTGGCTCAAAAAACTTTTATGGAGGTATTAGGAAATGGCATTTGGGTTGAATTCATAAATAAAATCCCAAGTGCTAATTCTACAGTTTTTCCTATGCTCTTTAAGGATATGAAATTCTTCCATTGAGTAGAAGAAGGTGGTGTTTCACTTTAGTTACCATGGGATAAATTCATAAGACTGTTTAATCTTGCTAGGTTGTTTAAACAACTACATGATACTGAAAAAGAAAATCTTTTATATAGGATAATATTGTTCAAGTTTCCTAATTATGTGGATACATTGATCTACATCTTGCATCCATGGCTCAGGCTCAAAATTAGATCCAGGGTATGTGCAGGATCATGATGGGCCAAAAAGTGGCGATATGATAGGTATGTGTAGGGCATGTGGTTGATGACTTTTTTTTACCCAAAATTGATGAAATGAAAAGGGTTTTTAAAGAAGATTCTCAACTTTTCACCAATAGAAATTATGCAAGTTACTTTGAATTTAATTAATTATTATTATTTATTTCCTTCATTTTGAAATTACATGTGACTCAAAGTCCCTCATTGATAGGTTGATTGAAAAATGGATTCCATAGCCTAAACTATCATAATTTTAATCTGAAACATGCAATTACATTCTCTATGCTTCACGCATCATAGGATTAAAATAAAAATTGAATTTTATGGTTTTGACTAAGTTAAGGTGGTCGGAGCATAGGAGTTTTATATTTGTAAAAAGTTGTAATAAAAACTACACCATCATTTACTCTTGAAACAAATTAAAAAAAAATATGCATCACATATGGACATGAGTCCTCTAATATATATCTTAAAAAATATTATTATAAAAAATATATTATCATTTTATCATGTAAGCTAGGTGGCTCTACGTTACCTACTTCTTTATTTTTTCCTCTAAAAAATTTTAGTACTATCGCGAATGAAATTTCAAATTTTCTACCAAATAGATTTAAAAAATAAAATAAACTCCTAGTAGTTTAGAAACTACATTCAATTTTCTATAGATTCTATTCTTACATATTTTTGAAATAATATAGATAACTTATTCAAATTCTTACGGCAAGTTGCCTAACTCTGATTTTTCTAAAAAAATTGCCACTTAAGGGCCTATTTTTTCCATGATGATCCTACACATACCCTCCAACAAAGCCTATAATTGATTGAGGATGCACTTAATGTGGATTAAAAAATCATCAAATTCTTTATCTATGCTTAGAAAAATAAAACTAAAAATACATGACTGACTTAAAGAAAAGAAACAATTAAAGCTACACAAAGTGAATCAAATGCAAAGAATTCTTATGTTAACATTTCACTTGGAAATTGGAATTATTTTGCAAATTTTTGCAATAAGAGGAGGGATCCAAAGGTGGAGGAAAATCTCTATATATTTGTTTCCCTTTTCCTCTCTCCCATTACCTTCCTCTCTTCCCTACTATCTATAAACACATCTCCCTCTATATACATCCATCTATCTCCCTATCTCTCTCCCCCTCTTCCTAGACTTTTATATCTATTTGTCTCTCTTTCTTTATCTCCATCTCTCTACCCCTATATCTACCCCCCTCTTTACCTCTCTTTATATATCACTTACTATCTCTCCCTCTCTCACTCTATCCCTCTCTATATATTTTTCTATTTCATCTCTCTCTCTCTCTATCTCTATTGTAAACATAACATGAGTCTAGTGGTAATGAAACATAATTATCTTCTTCATTCAAAGAAGTCATGTACTTGGATCTTTGTTGATTTGAAGCTATCACTTCTCCATTGAGACGTTTGTTGCACAAACAACATCATTTGCTAAATGGCCTACCAATTGACCTCATATAGTGCACAAATGTATGCAAAAAATAGAGTAATTTTTCCCTAATTAACCATCCACTCCTCTTCAATGTACCCATTGCACACTAAGGTGCAATTGCAAGTATATTTTATAATAAGTTTGTGTTTCATATTTGAAACCTCTTGTGAACATTTTTTTTAAAGACTTTCCAACTCTAGAATGGACTTGGTTGACTATAAAGTATATGTGAGTGCATTAGTGAGTTCTAGCTTACTTGAGTGTTAAAATCTAGGATATAGTATTCTATAAATTTAACATGTTTCATCAACTAGAATTATAACACAATGTGATGAAGTATAGTCTATAATGTCTTGGGTCTATAAAGATCAATATTTCTAAGCATGGGTGCAAAGGAGTGAACAAATTTTAGTTGATCAAATATTTCAAACTTACAAAGATGTGTATATTTTTTAGTTGGCTAGAAACTTTGAATAAAATAACTTGGAAGAGAGTATTGAGATCCAATAGATCAACATGACTTGCATGGTGAAAGGAATTAAGGTTTTAACAATTCTTGGCTTAATTAAGAAGATGGCACGTGAATTCAATCAAGAATGACACTTATGCACTTACATACTTCACAAGATCCAAGTGTCGACATAATATTGTTAGTGAATTATATTTTATTTATAAGCATAGGTGTAAATTTAAAAATATTTTTTTTATGAGCAAGTGAGAATATGAGTAAACTATAGTTTTTGAAAGAGGAAAAAATGGGTTTTACAGGGACCCGAAACCACAAAGTTTACAGCATAAAGAAAGAGTCAAAAAAGACATCACAGTCAGAAAGGCTATAAAAATAACAGCAGTAAATGCCCACAACCAACAAAAAGGCCAGTGAAGGCCACATAACCAAAAAAACCAGACAGAAAGCCAACAACAGCTAAATTTGAGTTTTTAAAAGATCAACAATCTCGGCTTCCAGCTCGTTCATGTCTTGAACTCCCCTCTTTAAGATCTGAACCAGCTGTGTTGTGGGAGGCACTTTCCTTTTATAAACTCTTAGTTCTTGATTTGTACTTTGATTATATAAACTCTTAGTTCTGAACCATATGAGTAAACTATAGTTGAATAAACTCTTAGTTCTTGATTTGTAATTTGATTATATAGACATGAGAGTGTCAATGAATTCTAGTTGATAATAGACTTGAAATCTATTGCAGATAGATGTGGACTCTCTAGTTACTCAATTTTAATTATCATCTTAGGTCAAGGTTTTAAATGTGTTAATATCGTATGGATGTGTGAGAGAAAATAAGTTAGATTTTAGTAGACTCTTGGATCTAATCTATATATTTGACGAGTATTAAACGATTCAAACCTCAACTCCATGGAATACAAAAATTTAACTATCATCTCATTTGTGCATATAAATCTACTAAGCCATTATAGACTGAAGGTGTATGTGAAGCTTAATTCACCAATAATATAGAATCCAAAATACCTTAAGCCTAAATTCCATATATCATATGTCTATACGTGATGATTTGATGTGAAACTATCAATATAGATTGTTAAGAAAATAATACAAAACTCCATTATTAATACACTCATAATTGTAAACTAAAATAACTTCACACTATGCGGAAAACTAGATATAATCATTACCAATTACCTAACCCCCGTGAACGAACTAGGACGTTAGACTAAAGTCGTATGCACAATATGATTGAGGACTCAATAATAATCCGAACTTAGAAATCATAAATAAAGGTGCTTTGTTATGCAATTAATAACAATTATATCAGAATATGACACCTCACTATAGCACTAGGACCTAAAACCGACTACTATTTCCCGGGTATGGAACCAGTTGATATGGAAGCATGTTGACCGCAGCTGCTGCTGTCGTCGTCGTCTACCTTATCTACTCCCACCTGTAGAGACCTCGGGATTTGTGGCACAGGAGCCTCCATCGTGCCTTCCAAGATCTTCACCACTTCACTCATGCTCGGTCTCTCATTCTCATCAACTTGAATGCACAGCTCAGCCACCGCAGCGGCTCTTTTCACCTCTT
This sequence comes from Sequoia sempervirens, assembly GCA_007258455.2. Lineage (NCBI taxonomy): Eukaryota > Viridiplantae > Streptophyta > Pinopsida > Cupressales > Cupressaceae > Sequoia > Sequoia sempervirens. The sequence goes on along the minus strand of VDFB02004272.1, from coordinate 141,040 downwards.
TTATGTCCGCCTCACTTACTATCCTTGCATCCACGACGCCTGTTATGTTTCCCCTCTGAATTTGAGATGAAGCCCAGGTAGGGAAGTACAACCTGCTCTCCTCAACCTTCAAGTCCAGATTTCTACGACCGGATATAATTTCCAGCAACGTCATACCAAAACTGTATACGTCTGCCTTGGGAGTGATTGGAAAGCCGGAGATCCACTCGGGAGCTAGGTACCCTGGTGTTCCTCTGATGGTCGTCAGCACGCGGCTGAAATCTCTACCTACCACCTTCGCTAGCCCAAAATCTGCCACCTTTGGGCTGAAGTCGCCGTCCAAGAGAATGTTTTCAGGTTTAATATCGCAGTGAATGATGCGATCCCTACATTCCTCGTGCAGATAAACTAATCCTCGTGCAGTGCCCAATGCGATCTCAAACCGGGTCTTCCAGTCTAACACCTTCTCTGCGTCTTCCGACTTAGAAAAGAGGAAGGAGTTTAGGGAGCCGTTGGGCATGTAGGCATACACCAGTAACCTTCGTGAACGCTCTACACAGAATCCCAACATCCTGACCAAATTCACATGCTGTATTCTGCCAGTGGTGATTATTTCCGCACGAAATTGTTTTTCTGCTTGAGTGGGACACTCTAATCTTTTAACTGCAACAGGCGTGTTGTCTGGCAGAGTTCCTTTGAACACAGAGCCGAATGCTCCGCTACCTAGCTTATGCTTGAAATTCTCCGTTGCAATTCGCAGCTCTTTGTAAGTGAACTTTTTGAGGGAGATTGGCACCTCCTCTTCCATGTCTTTCTTCCACAGTCTTCGATGTTTCCATAGAATAAATGCGGCTATCAGGAGAGCTGAAACAGCAGAAAACGCTGCGGCGAGAGAAACTAAAATAGTGAATGCAGGGGCTTTGATCCTTCGCTCTGATGTCGAGTGCCGCAACTCAGAAGCTGCGAGCCTAATGAAGACGGATTGGCCCTCCGACGAAACACGCATTCCGAACAAATCCCAAAACCACAATCTACAGACGGGTGGATCAGAAACAGCGAAAGCAAAGGCTGTGCAGGAGCAATTGTTGAGACAAGCAGTCCGACAGCCTTGCTGTGTTTGCTTGTCGTTGTGTAGGACAGCTTCCTTTTCTGGCAAGTATTGGTTCTGGGCTTCGAAGAAGCCGTCAGTTGTGCTCTCCGTGACAGAGCATTTCAGGGGACTTCTCCGCGCACACCCGGTTGACCACCAACCCTGAGAGTCGTGTTTGGGCGTGAAGCCCTTGACACAACTGCACACATCATTCGCATTGCACAATCCATACGCCCCGCAGATTTCATAGTCACTGCATTGACCTCTGTATGTCGACCACCTCAGACTCCATGTATCATCATCCATCCAGAAGTAAAGCTGCAATTCGCCGTTCGTATTTAACACTAACCGCCCCGTGAGGGTATGATCTATCGAGTTTATGCCAAAATCAATGCATATCCTTGAAGGAGAAAGCCTCACACAGGACACTTCAACTTTCTTCTGGCCTTCCAATTCGGGAACCTTAGTAAAATAATTCGCAGTGGATTCCCCGCTAGATCTATATGGAACGGTTTTGTTATAGAACAACATCGTCTGCGTCTTTCCTGGAGACATGTCCATTCCGAAAGAGAGGAGCCCAATTGCAGGATCCGAAGAACTCTTCCACGAAGTTAGCTTCATGCCTTTACACATCTTCATGCCAGGCAACCATGTATCTGTCGGATGCGCAAAACTCTCCCAAACAATCGCAGACTTGTTGTGAGTGACCAGCATAATGAAATTACCAGAGTCCGTTATCACAACCCGTGATCCTTTCTGGCCAATATCAGTCGACCAAACTGACCGGCCCTTTCTATCAAACAATCTGAGATGACCGTCTCTCGAGAATTTCAGAACGCCGGGCTTGTGTCTGACAGGATTGTCTCTGTTAGCCACCCAAACTATGGCCTTTTGAGAGACTGGTGCATACCAAATGCCAATATACCAATTATTTGTTCCTCTCGGACTGAAAAATCCTAACGCGAACGTGCCATTCTTTGACATTAGGGTCTGATTTACAGTGAGCGAAGCCCCCAGTCGAAGGGTATCTCCACCATCCATAATACTCACAGTAATCGCTAAGACCAAATACTTAATCGTCATTGAAGTAGTGCGTAGATGATCCTCTATTCCTGCTTTATTTTCGAATTTAAATAGAGAACAAATAGGCTACCCAATGAACGGCACAGCCGAAACAGTGCAGTCAATACCACGTTAATGAATTTAGAAATTTGTGCGCTTTGAGCTACCATCTACACTACTATCTACACAGTGTGAGATTTGAGTGTGAGATTTGAGTGTGAAATTGAGTGTAGGAAAACAAGTTTCAGCAGTTGTTAAATGGTAAATCTATTAATATATGCATTTTTTCAATATTATAAAAAAAAATTAAAAAAATCTATTGTTAGGTGAAAGTTTTCAAAATGTCATTTATCATGGATAGATATATATTGATTTTTCAATTGGATGGGAATTTATATTTTTAATTGAAGTATTTTTTTGTCAATTTGATGGTAATTTTTTTTTCTAAAAAATTGTAAAATTGAAATAGTAAAAAGATCTTGAAATGTTACTTTGTCTACAAATAAATTGAGATTCAAATCCAAAAAATCTTCTCTTGAAAAAATAAATAAAATAATATTATTCTCATCATTTTCTCTTCAAAAAACTCACCATTTTGTTTGTTGCAATATTCTTGATCAAAATTGTCAAAGAATTTGCTAATAATTGATTGCCACCTAAATCTAGAGGTTACATTTCCCCACATAAGAAATCTCACACCCTTTCTTGAGAAATTACTCCAAAATAATATTATTAAATTAATTATTTGACCTTTTTTTTTAATCAAAAACAAGCAATAATAAATGATTCAAGTCCAAATAATCAATTTTAAATACGATTATTTCTCAATTTCCATACCATAGCCTAATTAAAATATTTTAAATGGGATTATTTCTTTCTATAATAAATTAATTAAAAAAGGGACATGACAAGTCTACCCTTACCAACATTTCATTTCCTCAAGTTTAATGTAAATTCAAATTATAGTTATATTAATGAGATTATTGGATAAGATGACATTGAGACATAAAACCTTCTAGAGATTTTCCATCTTTGAAACACTTGCCCTTTCATGATGGAAAGATAAGATGACATTGAAACATAAAACCTTCCTGAGATTTTCCATTGTTGAAACACTTGCCCTTTCATGATGAAAACATTCAAAATAATCACATTTAATATAATTTACTTCAAATAAATTTTAAATAAAATAAAATAAAAATTTAAATATAATCTAATTTTTAATTCTAATTATTTTTATACTACTTTACAATAAATTCTATAAACAATACATATAATAAATTATATAAATATTTTTTATATAATTAAAAAATTTAAAAGTACATTTTTCATCCAATTAAAAAAGTTAATTATAAAAATTATGTAACAATCAATTTTTTATTATAATAATTTTCTTTATCAACGTGACTTAAATCTGTGGGCCCAATTACTAGTCAATGCAATTCATCTCAATCAAAGAACAAATATTCTGTGACCATGTTTATAGCAGCGTGTACGTCTCTCGTCCGGCACAAAAGACTTGTCTTAACCAAGAAAAACGCACGTTTTGAAAAGGCAAGTTGCATTTAGTCAAGTTTAACTATAACAAACGCGTGAGTGGGTCTGTGTGCTGTCAATTATTTTTCTCTCTTTAACGTAGTGCTCCCGAGAATGTGGTGCTTTCTAGAAATGTGTCTAGACTTTTTATATTTTATGGTTAAATATATTTTTTATCAATATTATTAGATTTCTACAATCCATAAGAAAATCAAAGAAGTTATTTCTGGATTAGATTGTGTGTCTAGGAAAAAAAAAATTGGATCAACATTTCGGATCACACTCCGTGATCCATTATTATATTTTTTATCATTATTTTGACTGGAAATTTGGAAAAATGTAATTTAACTGGTATAGCTATTGTAAACATACATTCAAAGCTATTAATTTACAAATTATTTAAAAGTTATATTTTAAACTGTAAAAAATATTTTCTTTTATAAATTGTTTATATTATTTTTTATAAATTGTTTTATTTTATTTATAAATATCCAATTTGTATTATATTAATTTTAATGAATACTTAATTGTCTCTAAATTTAGTATATTTATAATTTGGAAAAAAAAATTATAAAATGATTAATTTTTCTTAACATTTATTAAAATTTAGAAATATATATTTCTATGTTTCTAGTTCAATTATGTATTTCTTTCTATTATGTATTTATTGTTCAATCATATTTTAATAATTTAAATTGATCATTTTTTAAACATAATAACATAATAACATTTTTTCTCTATTGTGATTGGACAAATTATTCTTCTCCAAAAAAGAAGGCAAAGAAACCTACAATCAGGCCTGGAATTTGATGGTCTATTTCACGGTTTTTTGCATTTTGGACCGTATATTACAACCTTAAAATTTATTAGACCATATCATTTGACTTGCTATATTTTTATATAACCGTAAAATTGACACTTAAAATTATTATTAAATTGTAAAAATTTATTGTATATATATATATATAATAATTTATATATATATATATATAAAATAAAATAATTTTTATGATAAAAATATAAATTAGTTTAGATTTGGAATAATTCTTTCTAATTTAACTTTATATTATATATGATTTATTATAAATATATTTATTAATTCAAAATATGTTGAAAATAGAATATTTTCAATTAAATATAGTTTTTCTAATTTTTTAATAATTTTGACATTTTTACTAATAGTTATCATTGCTTTTTATTAATATATATGATTTATAACATTTATTATAAAAATTATATTAATTCAAAATCTTTTCAAAATAGAATATAATTGATTTTTAACTTTTTGAATATTTTAACAAGATTTATTTTCTACATAATTTAGAAACTTTAACACTAAATTTAAGATTTTTAGATTTATTTCTAATTATCAATATTTTCTAATTTTACATTTTTTAAATATATAGGGTATCTTATGAATAATCCACACTTCAGAATTTCACTATTGGAAGCATTTATTTTATAGCATTGTACTTGTTTTTCAACAACATTTTGCTTATGTGATACCAACTTTGATTTTTTCAAGATAATCTGACATAAAACTTGTTAGTGATGTATTAGGCATGTTGGTATTTTCCTTTACAAAATAATTATTATTCTGCTTTGATTTTTCAACATATTAACATTTAAGGATTAAACAGTTTTTTTACAAGTGATTCACTGGCTTTGATTTTTTTCAACATAATACAACAGTTGTGTTTTTTTTTTTTTCAAGATAATACAACAGCTGTGTTTTATTGGTGAGCATGTTGAAATTTTAGATAATGAGTTGAATAAGGATTAAACTATTTTTATTTTTATATAATTATTTTGGATAGGTTTGAAATTGATAAAGCTTCTCCAATTTGAAAGATACTACTTCAAATAATGTAAATGAATTTGTATCCATATTTGATGTTACCAGTTGTAAAAGGGAGTTAAACTCTTTTGTTGATTCATTGCATTTGAGTTGTGAGGGTTTCAAGATGAAGATGCATGGAGAGTCTTTCGTAATACAGACTATTGGCATAGAAGTTGTGCTTACTACTCGTGCAAGTACTGTTGATTGTGAAAGAGGATTTTCAAAACAAAACATCATCAAAGATGTTAGAAAGTCAAAGATGTTAGAAAGTCAAGGTTGGGTTTGGATACATTGGATGCATTAATGAGAGTGTCTTTAAATGGACCTCAAGAAAATGATGTAAATTGGAATAAAGTATATCAAATATGGAAGAATACAAAGTCAAGAAGAGTTCTTGACCTTTGATAACATTTATTTTTATTTATTTTCTATGTAATGCATCATTAATTTTTGCATCTCAATTTAAAAATAATAAAAGAAAATAGTTCCTTTCTTTCCAAAAGTTGTTTTTTGTGTTTAAATATATGCAAATTATATAATGAAGGTTTGTATCAAATTATTATATTTTTTATTGTTTATTTGGTATTTTTAAGAAGTATGATTCCTATAAAAAATACTTAATTAATTTATATGACACATAATATTTAAAAAAGTCAAATTACTTCTGTTATTAAAAATAGAAGTTTATAAAAAAAAAATCATATTTAATATGTATGATTAATAAAATCAATAATATTTTAATATAAAAGATTTTATATAAAAAAAATATAAATTAAATATTTTTTGACGGTTAAATTTTTTCATAAAACGTAAAGTGACAGGCATTTAAATGAACAAACCGTCACAAAATTTTCATATGACAGGTAGGGGTGGCCGTCAAATTCCAGGCCTGCCTACAATAATAAGACTAAATCAAGTGACATCTGACTTTTTATTTGACGGGTTTTTCTCCTATAATTGAGGGTAGTTTCTTTCTCAAATTAAAAACACTAAATATTTCCTTGATGGCAAATAAGTTCTATTCTAAATCCTAGGAATTAATTAAAATATTAGTAGTTTTTTAAATTATAACTATTTTGGAGAAAATAATCTAGGTATTTTTATCCTATAATTATATAATTTAGATATTTTATACACTTCTTCTTGTTCAATTAATGTTTTCAATCAAGCTTAGTGATCCATCATTAGAAAGTAGACCTCTTATTAATTTGAAACATCCATTCAAAAGAACATATATAATTAATCCAAAAACATTCATATTATTCTTCATGAACTGTGGGAAAATTATAGTTATTATATATATTTCTAATTAATTATTTAATTTAAAAATAATAAATAATTTACGTCGAAGGCGTATCCTACTATGAACTGCGCCAGACTATTTTTTTAAATCGATTGCTAAAACCATCCTGGAGACGAATGAATGTTTGGCCATCGTTCGATATTCCGTCCACCTTTCACGGCACCACGATCACCGCTTCTGACGTCATCCGTTTTTCACGGCATCCGCTTTGCACGCAGTCCGCTTTACTTTCTCGCCAGTCGCCGGTATCATTTTCGCCGAATAAAGCAAGTTGATATTTTCTATGTGTAGTTGTAATGTGCATACGAAATGCAACTTGTATTTTCTGACATTTATTAGGATAGGAAAGGGTTAATGCTAAGAACTGGCGCGACTTTAATTATTCTGCAAGCATCTGCCATCATTTTGCAAGTTGTTCGACATGATTATTGCTGAGTCCAATCATATTTATGCGGAAATGACTTTGCAACCAAGAATATGATAGTCGACTGTGAATATGACTTTACGCTACATTGGTTTCCTTACCAGTGCATTTGCGAGTTCTATTGCTGCAGTTTGATTGCTATTTTTTTTCCCTTTACTGTTGCCACAGAACACTTAGACTGTCTTAAACCTGGAGGTGGTTGTTGGTTCGAGCCCCATCTCCATTGCTTTCAAAAACTCACTTTCTCTGCTAACCCTCGGCAGAAGAACACAAAGAAAAATCTTCTCTTGCGGGTATAATCAATCAGACTAGATGGAAGGCCTACGTTAGCTTCTAGTGATAAAAATGTTTTGATGAATGTCCACATGCTATGCTGGAGTTCCCATGATAGTGTACAGGCGGGAATCATCGGCATGGTTGACATCAGACAAAATTTGTGCAGAATCTTGAGGTTAGTCACTTTCCATGGTTTCAGTGAGTTTTATTTTTTTGGAATTTGGAGGTGGATGAATCATATTCTTGTTGGTTTTTATATAAAAATTTCCAAATTATTGGTCACTTCAAATCTTGGTGACTGAATAGATTGAAGCAGCAGCTGTAGAATGGTTTTGGTTCGTGTTATTTAAAAACAAATGGTGTGGTAGGGTTCTCTTTATTTTTCCTACAAACACTGCCCGTTTTTTCTCTTCTGCACTGTCCGCTGCCCGTTTTTTCACTTGCCATGGTTTCAACGAATCTACGTTATATTGATGCCAATTTATTATCTATGTTGGTACCAAACGGATCTGATTTTCAATGTGAATCTTCAACCTTTTTGTTTTTGGTTTTTTCAGGTGTGAGTGGAGACTAGAGTGGCTATTGGTGATGCGAGGGTTGTTACATGTGAGACTAGAGAAGGTCGAAGCAGGCTAGGTGGTGATTGGTAGCCATGGCTACGGTGCCATAAAGAGGCCTGCTTGTATTTCCTGCCTTTCAATTTATTGAGTTTTGATAGATGTCTATGTTTGCAGGGCATTATTGGGGAGTATCAGCGATTATCTACTCACAATGGAAAGTGCCCAGTTTTAATTGTGAAGCATCCCTAGAAATGAGAGTGTTAATCCAAAGACATAGCCTGCATTGGGGTTGGACACGAATATATTTTGTGTCTGCTTTTTCAATTTTTTTAATTACATACAACGTCATGGATTTTTCCTTCCCCACTGTGTGACAAGTAATACTCCTAAGCCTATATTCATATGTGATTTACAGACACCAGGATAACACATCCACACAACCACCGTAGGTTTAAATGAGATCTTAACGATAAATTTTAGGGTGTTCCCAAGATAGCAACCGCGGTCAAGAAGGTCAACCATGTACAAACACATATTTTTAGAGCATCCTTGCAAAATCTATTTTGCGCATATTTTGTGAACATTGCATTCCATGAGACCACATTCTTTGAGGCATTTGATGAGCTTGATTTAGAATGGAATGAGATTTTTGTCTCCCTTTAAGCATTTATATGATTTTGGTAAAGTTCTTAATGGTTGTTTTCTCGAGATCCACCACATTCATATCAATTTTAGTTTTAATAAAGGCTATTCTATAGCACTTAAATCTTTTTATTTCATTTGATGTTTTTCCATTTTCATTTATTAATTTATTTCATTGTATTTTTCATTTAAATATTAAATAGGTTTTTCAAATCATTTTGTTTATCTTTATGAAGAACCATTTTAAAATCTTACGACACATAATAACCTCTTTATTCATTTCATTAGTTATATGTAGATGCATAGTTGATTTGAAGCTACCACTTATCCATTTAAGACATTTGTTATACAATCATCAATCTATAAATGACCTAACAAATGACCTAACAAATGACCTTGTATACTACACAAATGTATGCAAAAAACAACCAAAATTTTCTTTAAATGACCTTCTATACCTATTCGGCGTACCCATTGCACACCAAGGTGCGATTGCTAGTATTTATATATCTATCTAAAATTTATAATTTAATTTGAAAAAAATTATTTATATTTAACTTCTATAATTTGAATAGTTATTTAGATTTATATCTTGTGTCCATCAATTTCGAAATTTTCTTCAAATGCTTCTTTCTGCTTGAGGGAACGGGCGAGCAGTCAGTCACGGTCACATGGGAACCGGTCAATGTGTCACATGTGACGTTACTGTCATATGCCATTTTAATCCAAACCCTAGTCCCACTTGGAACGTGACTGGATAAAATATGTGTATATTTTCTCTGGAGCCTTCACTGTATAAAGTAGAATGCAGAGCATTTGGATGGAGTAGATTAAGATCTAAATTTAAGTGCATGTACCTGGCAAGTCACTATACGTGCATGTGGCCGACCCTTTCGCTTTAATTCCCTTTGCCCAGGATCATTTGGGGCGGGTTTTTCGAGGGGAGAATAATTTCTCATCATATTCTATTTTATTTTTTTTTCTATATATTCTGACATTTTTGTTTTTTTATTGTAGAAACGGGCTTTGGGATTTGGGGAGAACAATCTTGTTTTTCTATATTCTATTTAAAATATATATATATATATATATATATATATATATATATATATATATATATATATATATATATATCTCAATAAATTTTAATTATTAAATAATTATTTTAGTATAAATTATTTTTAAAATAGTTATAACTTATTTTAATTTTTTTAGTTTTATTTTTTAATTTTTTTAATAATATAATTATGTTTTGTAATATCTTTCTATTGACAAAACCCCATAGAGGATTATGACTTGTGAATAAAAACTCATGAGTTGTAGAAATCAAAGAATGAAAAGCATTTGATTATGGAAGGAATTCTCATATATGAAGTGGAATATAGTTACATTGGTTATTACAAATCAACTAGTTTCAATATGATATGTTTGTGTATAGATGTGGGTTTGTAATTGATTTTTAGTCTAATTTACGTGTTGATGTTGTTGTGTGGAGTATTTTTTTAATGTTATTTCATGTCTTATCATACATCCCATGAGCTAAAGAATTCATCTTTCATGTGGGGTCTTGTGCTAAGTATGTTAAATTCAGGTGCATTATTTTATGAAAAAAATTCTCAATATTTTCGGTATTTTAATATTTACTTATTTTGTTGTGTGTAGCAATTTTGAGTTTTATTCCATGTCTCATCATACTTCTCGTGAGGTAGAGAGTTCATCTTTCAAGTGGGATTTTTTTTGGAAAAGTTCGAGTTGTAGATGAAGTTCATGTGCTTAATTGTTGGTGAAGATTGTGTGGTTTGTTTCCAATTTTTGGTGTCTCTTTTTAAATGTTTTTCATGATAATTTTGTTTGTATTAGTAGATCATATTATTGATGCGGAATAGCTTGAGTGTTGAGGAATTTTATTTTGCACTTTAGAGTCAATCAAAGTTAGTAGTGTGAGTTTGGAAGTTTTGAGTGTTTGTTTATTTTAAAATAATTTCCATTTTTTTGTTGATGTACATGCTAGATATTTTTCAATAGTAACAACATATTTTTTTGTAATAAAATAATATTTTATTAATTAAGAGTTGTTAGAGTTTTTATTCTAAGACTGGTTAAATTTATGAATAGTTTGCTCAATATTGTGGGTATTTTAATACTTTATTTTTTTGAAGAGTGTTTAAAAATATGTTCTTTTCTTTATTTTCTATTCTTTCTATGTTAGAAGATCATTTTCAAATTATTTAATTGGGGATATTACACATAACATGTCAAACTATTAGGAACCTCACACATAAAATAATAGAAATGTGTAATATACTCATTATACAATACACACTTGTGGTAGGTCAACACCATACAATGCCACTTGGAGTGGTCAAGTGCTAAATTTTATCTTAATGATATGTGAATAAAAATATGAAAAGGAAATAGATAAATGTGTATATTTGGAGGATAAATACATACAATGGTATATTTCTTTCAGTTGGATGAGAATAATTTATCTAATATTCTCTTGAAAAAATCTTCTCTATATGATGGAGAAATTTTTTTTAGCTTAGGTTCAACAATTTTTTTCTTTTTCATAATTTCATTAGTGGGGATGATGTAGAAGAATATTTTATTTTTATAGATAATGATTTATGGTCTCAATTATTTTATATTAATGTTATTTTCATCCTCATAATTAGCATTTAGCATGTATAGAGATGACAATTTTGGTCACATGTTTATGATGGTTTGTCTCTAAGCAACTTGAAAAAATAATTGAAAGAAGAGTAAGATGCATAGATGAGTTTCAATTTTTTCCTCAAGATTAGGGAACAACATATCTAGTTAAATGCAATGTAAATACACTATTTTAAATATAAAGCATATGTTTTTTCATATGATTTGTGTAATAACCTCAACCTTACAACAAGGAAATTATTAGGAATTTTAACCATGCAGTAAATTAAACCATTCCAATACCAACAAGGAATGGAGCAAAAAAAGGAGCGACAACAAGAGAAAAAATAGGAGTGACAACAAGAGCAAAAATAGGAGCAAAGTCAAGGGCGAAGATAGTCGAACAACAGTGGATGGAGGAGAAACATTGTGAATTGGTAGACAGGTGGAAATCAAGTCAATGGAGGACCTCCAAAGGTAAGAAACTAGATGCTTGGAAATCAGAATTAGCCTTGGAAGACAGGGAGGCAACCAACACATAGGTATGGGTGGTCAGGGAATCAAAGACAAGAAAGACCTCCATTTTTCTCAAAGGGCTAGAGTGAATCTACCTAGGGTCTACAAAAAAACCAAATTAGTGTCAAATTTGGGTAGAATAGCGGGAGAGGTAGCCCTAAATGGACAATCAAAGCATGGATCCCAAAGGAAAGTCTTCAAAATTGAAAACCCTACACTTTTCCAAATAGACAAAGCAAGATAATGATGATTCCAAACAACTACTTGCAACCCCAATGGGATTATCTGAAGTACTATGACATGTTTGTAAAATGGACCGGAAGTAATGCATCAAATCAGGAGATCAATGAATGGTTAATTGATAGTTATGAAGGTTGGGTAAGAGCCAAAACCCTAGCTAAAAATTTCATTCTGTTAGAATGTGAAGATTGAGGGCTTAAAGAAAAAATATTGCATGGGGAACCTCTATTTTTACAGGGTTTTTATTTTTATAAGATAGACTAGAAGTCGAACTTTAACCCTAGGCAACATAAGCCAAAATACTTCCCACATTAGATAACTTTGGAAAATCTTCCCCTGGAATAATGGTGCAAAGAAATTTTAGGGAAAATTGGTGGTGCCCTAGGAACCATTATTGGCTTCGAAGACAAATTTCTTCTAGGAAAATAGGGCATAGCTAAAATTCTAGTGGAAATAAACACTGAGTAAATAATTTTGGACAATTTGGAAATCCTCACTAAGAAGGGTGAATGGCATCAGAAAGGTAACAATCAACACAAAAGGAGGCAGGTGCATTTTGAGCAAAGGATACATTGCTAGCTGCTTGAAAGGAGCAAGAAAAGCAAAGGACTTAACTATGGATAAAGGATGGTTTGTGAAGAAACACCCATGAATTCAAAACCTCGAGGGATCGATGGAGGCCAATTTGGATAAAGAGCGGACATGAAAGGAGGCAGCAGAGGGGTTATCAGCCCTAGAACCCAAAACACTAAGGAAGGAATTAAAACAGACCTAAAGGGAAGTATGGCCTACCTCGATGAGCTTAAGAGTCTAATGAAGGAAATAGAGCTATTGGAGAAAGATATTAACGACAACATCATGGCCATTTCAGGGCAAGAGATAAATGGGGAGGAAAATGAGGATGCAATGGGCTACAACCAAGATGAGACTGTGGTTACTCCAATCAACCTGGTGGATACAGAGGTAGGTCCATGGTGGGAAACCAAAATAGCGGATATAGGGGAAGACATCAATGAAAGCTTCATGCAAATAGCTATGGGAGTCAAAGAGGGGAACCAAGATTAGGAAATATAGCACATGTTGCATCCCCTAAGTAATGCAAAGGAAGATCCTGAAGAAGCTCTCAAAGAGCCGGTGCTTCCACTGGAACAATAATTGATGTTGGAGGTCGTAGCTAAATCTGACGATGAATTGGAGGAGTTATCTCCCACAGGATTGTACTAGGGATCAAACATAATTTTTCCACAAAGACCAAACTGGACTGCAAAAAAGGGAAGGCTAGAGGAAGGAAATCAATATAGGAACTAAGAAAAATGGATGGAGATGCAAATAGGGAGTAGAAGCTTACTACAATACTAAAAAAGGGGAAGGGAACCCCCCTTCTCGGGTCACCATGAGGCTACTTTCATGGAATGTTAGGTGCCTAAATGCCCCTAACAAACAATGCCTGGTCAAAAGAATGCTCATTTTGACTAAGGTTGATATAGTATTAATTCAAGAAACAAAATTAAGCAAGGAAGACTTGAGTTACTTAAGAAGATCATGGGGTGGAATGGTGAAGGAGTTCAAGCAAGTGGAGCCTTGAGGGGTATAACAATTTTTTGGAGCCAAGTATAGTACAGGTGGAGATGCTAATAAAAAATCATGTTGAAAGTGTTGTACGGTGTGGAGCATCCAGTCCAAACTTATATTTGGTCTTATCAATGTATATGGGCCCAACTCATGTATAAGGAAGTAGAGCCTATGACGAGAAATCAAAGACCTTTTGAAGACAAAGCAAGGGGAAAAATTCATATTGGCGAATTATTTTAGTGCATTACTAGAAGACAAGGACAAATTGGAAGGAATTTTAAAAGGAAACCAGTCACAAAAATATTTTAGACAATGGGAACTTATGAGAGACCAACTATTGAACATAGACTTCAGAAATGGCATTTATACATGGACAAACAAGCGAGCTGACCCTTCGATGATAGCCAAAAAATTGGACAAGTTCCTATTTTGGGGAGGTCTGGATAGTTTTCAATGCACTTTTAAAGCCACCAACTCTCCAAGCATGGGTTCAGACCACCTCCCAATACAATTGGATATACAAGAGGATTAGAGCCCCTCATGTTCACCCTTCAAATTTGAAAATATGTGGTTCAAAGATCCAAGCTTCCTAGACCTTGTGGTAGAATAGTGGAGGGAAATTCAAGTTAAAGGTTCAAAGATGTATTGCTTCATAAAAAAATTAAAATGGTTGAACCAGAAAATTAAAGATTGGAATTGAAATTGCTTCAAAAACATCTTTGAAATGAAAGAAAGCATTGAAGAAGACCTTCAAGGTGTGGAAGAAGACATTACGTAGAATGGAATGAATATGCAAAGCTATCTCAAAGAAAAAGAACTACTAGAGAAATATGAGGACATCTTGGCCAAAGAGGAAACCTTTTGGAAACAAAAATCTAGGGCTCGGTGTGGCTCAAAGAAGGGGACAGGAACACAAAATTTTCCCATACAACATGAGGAAACAAAGAAGTGTGAATAGAATCTCGAACTAAGGCAATTGGATAGATCAGGATAGTTGAGGCAGGGAGCCTTGAGAAATAGCAGAAGAATTGGTAAGGTTTTTCAATGAACTGCTAAACAATTTTGAAGGCTCAAATTTGTGCTACCAGCAAAAACTCTTAAGATGCATCCCTAAGCTAGTCAATGAGGCCCAAAACAAGATGCTTAACGAGAAATTCACTAAGGAAGAAATAAAAACAACCCTTTTTTAGGTACACCCAAAGAAGGCACTTGGCTTGGATGGTCTTTGAACAGGATTTTTTCAAAGATTCTGGGATCTAGTTGGTGATGAGCTAGTGGATGCAATAGAAGCTTCATGGAACTCATGCAGTCTTCTAAGGGAAGTCAATAACACCTTTATAGCTTTGGTTCCCAAGAAAGAAACCACAAATTCATTGGATGATTACAGACTGATCCCCCTCTACAATACAATATACAAGGTCATGATGAAGGCTATGGAAAATAGACTAAAGCTAATCCTTCCATCAGTGAAATTTGAAGAGAAAATAGTTTTTATGCTAGGATGAGCAATCATGGATGGAATTATCATCACACAAGAGGCAATTCACTCTATATAGTAGAACAAACAAGCGAGTATGATAATCAAACTAGACATAAAGAAGGCTTATGACATGGTGGATTGAAGGTTTTTTATGAAATTTCTTGAAGCCTTTGGGTTCAATAGAAGATGGTTAAACTGGACCTTCAATTGCATATCCATGCCCAAATTTTAAATACTTGTAAATGGACCACCTAAAGGTTTATTCGGGGTCTCAAGAGGGTTGTGGCAGGGCGATCCAATCTCCCCCTTCCTCTACATCTTGATGTCGAAAGCCCTAGGAAGATCAATTTCCCTTGGCAACTGTTATTCCCAAATTGAAGCCATAAGGGTTACAAGTGGCATAGAGGTGGTACCTCATCAACAATTTGTTGATGATACAACACTAATGGGGCAACCAAGAGGAAGGAAGTTGTATTCTTTAACTCAGTCCTCAAGAAGTATGCCAAAGGTTCGGGTCAAATAGTTAGTGAAAGAAAGTTAGAAATATTTTTCTTCAACACTCAGGTACAAAAGGAGCAGGAGATTTTAAGGGTGTTAAGTTTCAATAAAGGTGAACTAACTTGCACCTATTTAGGTATTCCACTAGAAAAAGGAATAAGATTGAACGGCCTTTGGGATCCTCTGAACCTCAAAATGAGTGTGAAAGTGATCTCGTGGAAGGAAAAATGGTTAACATGGGTTGACAGAATTACTCTAATAAAATTGGTCCTTTTAGCCCTTTTGATTTATCTTATGTCAATCCTATGTATCCCAAGTGGATGTGCCAAGAAATTGAAATAAATCTATAGGTAGTTCTTCTAGCAGGGAAACGATGATAAGAGGAAAATTTCCTTGATCGCTTGGGAGAAATTATGCAGACCAAAAGAAGATGGGGGCCTTGGTTTCAAACATTTGGATTTGTAAAACATAGCACTTTCCAGAGTGAAGTTCATATGGCACATACATTGTGATCCACAAAGCAAGTGGGTAAAATTTTGCATCACAATACTTATTTAAAGAATGACAATGATGGTGATATTCTCACAATTTCCAATCCTTTGTGGGGCTCCTATATTTCAAATTTTATACAAAAATGCAAACCAGTAATTTGTGACTACCTTTCTTGGGACATTCAGGATGGCAATAGGGCACTATTTTGGGAGGATTCATGGGTTGGATATCCAAGTTTGGACAGCATGGTTGAGGAAGGAGAGGTAAAACAAGCCCTAAAGAATCTTTGGGGGAGAGAGTAA
Organism: Sequoia sempervirens; assembly: GCA_007258455.2. Lineage (NCBI taxonomy): Eukaryota > Viridiplantae > Streptophyta > Pinopsida > Cupressales > Cupressaceae > Sequoia > Sequoia sempervirens. Next base: position 124,576 of record VDFB02004272.1, on the reverse strand, counting down.
AGGATTTCATAGGGGTAAACCCACAAAAGTGTTTACATTTTGAATGAGGAAGGAAAACTTATAAAAAATGACCCCATGCCAAAAAAAATCATTTTGGGGGTTCGAACGAACCAAAAAAGGGTTTTCTCAAACCAGGGTTCAAGAAAACCCATTTAATGCATGCACAAACAAAATAAAATGAAAACCTTTTGGAAACCTTCAGTTGCTCAAACCCCTAATTTTTGACCTTGTTCACAAAAAAATCAAAAATTTTGCACTTCAGACTCGGTTTGAACATGAAAATGGTAGAGACTTCACAAACCCAATTGGAATCAGGTAGTCCTCAAAATGAGCTATCCAACGAATATAATTTTAATATGTTTTGGTTTTATTATGTATTTGTTTTTTTAGTTTTATTAAACATAGGTTTTTCACCAAAAATCAAACTCTCTATTCTACACCTTGGAAAAATAGCATATTATCAAAAAAAAAATTGGAAAATATAGGCGCATCAGATATTGAAGTCCTTGATCCAACAATTTTTTTTTTGAATTTGATACATACAAAAAGGTTACGTGTTATACAGATCGTGCTATCTGAATTGTAATTGGTTTGACGAAACTTGATTAAAGAAAAAATATTCAATAAAAATTTATCTAACCAAGTGGAAGCACTAGATATCAGAGTTACATATCTAAATTCAAAAGAATTATAATTCTATCCTTCATGGAAAAAAAACTTATGCATTATATGGTGAGCGTCACTTTTTAAAAATGTCATTTTCTGAAGAAAAAAAAACTATTTTTCAAGGGTGATGGAAAAAGAAGTGCAATTTGATTCCAAAATTTTTGAAAAAAATATATTTAGAATCTACTGAAAAAATTTCATGAAACTCTAGTTTACATCATCTTGAAATTCCTCATAGTTTAGCTGCTAAAGGTGCTTGAAAGTGAAGATTTATTTAAAAATAATAATTTCAGTGTCCAATTTGGCCAAAAATTGTAAACCACTATTGTGGGATCACCCATTATAGTCCCAGATGAAAGCAACATAGTCCTAAATTGGAAGTGGAGAGATTTATCAAACCTCAACTTGCCTCCTAGAGAGGTTTAGCAACTTACTAAAGCCTAAAAAAATAGAACTTTATCTCTGTGAAATGGCAGCGACACTTTGATTTGGGTTGGAGCTAAGACTTAGAGCTATAATGCAAAATATGGCTACAAGAAGAAATCAGTATTTGGGAAAATTTGGACTCTTAGTACACCAATCATAGTATGGGAGTTGTGGAAGGAAAGAAACAAGCATTTATTCCAGGATAAGAAGATGTGCTCAATCTCCCTCATTAACAAAATTGAGGCTTCCCTAATAGAAACCTTGAATGCCAACCTGGGCCAAAAAGCGGTACAGGGTAAAACCTTCTCGAAGTGGGATGTGAAATTGAGGGTAGCATGGCCCTCCCTTCGGATTCCATTTTGGTTTGGTATTGATGGTCCAAATGGAGTTGAGTAGGCCCGAGCCTCAGTAGTATGGTCTCCCCCATGATAGGGTTGGTACAAGTTGAATTTCGATGTGGCGTCAAAGGGAAACCCAAGTCCATTAGGTGTAGGTTGTATTATCAGGGATTGGCAGGGAAACACAATCTCCTCCTCGGCAATGAGACTGCCTGAAGGGACAAATAATGAAGCAGAATTCATGGTTGTCATCCATGGGATGAATTTGTGCAAGGAATTAGGACTTTCCAAAATAGCAATTGAAGGGGACTTCGCCCTGGTTATCAATGCTCTCAGAAGTGGAACCACCCCCAACTGGAAGCTTCGTGCCCTTCTCACTAAGGTAGTTGAGTTGATGCAAACCTTTGAAAATTATACCATAAATCATATATTACAGAGAGGGTAATGGAGAGGTAGATCCATTGGAAAATGAAGGTGTGAGGAGTAGATAAGTTTGTTGCACATGTGTCACTGTGGAAAATTGATTGTGCCTTATGGCTAGATTGGGCACATGGGCAATTCCACAAAAGAGGAGACGACGACAGTAAATACATCACTTCTTCCATCAAGGCTACCCATCCATATAGCCACTACTATTCCCGAGGCTAGGAGATTTGACAAGCCCTGACACAGGGTTCTTGTTACTACCACTTGAACAGGAAAGGAGATTGGTTGCACAAGGCACAACCATAGCTTTGGATATGGAAATTTAATGAATTTCTCATTTGTTTGTTGAGAAAATCAATTCCAAGATATGGTGATATTGGAAAGTGTGAATTAGAAATGGGAGAAGGGTAGAAGGGACTAATAATGATGATTTCCTATGGTGGTGGTCTCCAAAAATAAACATTTGTAACATAGAGTACAAGCCACCAAAGGAAATTTAATTCTACCTTTAGGAAGCCGTATGAAAGTAATTAATAGTGGGATTGGAGGCGGAGAAAATTAATAAGGTTAGTTAGCACTTCGTGAGAAGCAATGGAAAGTGCCTATATCTACAGAAGAAATTTTCAAATGTGATCAACAAAATGGATACTCTTATTAGGTTGAAGAGCTCAAAGAAGTAGTCTTCCTTTGTAGGCTTCATCATCGACCAAAGGCTCAAGAAAATCTACCTAAACAAAGACATTGTCTATCTTGAGGCAGTAAGGATGGTACTCAGGAAGCAATTATGCTTCTTGAGCAACAAGACAAGGGAGAACTAAGATATTTCATCGCATTTCTTGGCTACACTACTAGATTTGAATCTTTCGAAGCTTTGGTGTTTGTTGTTGCTAAGAATGGTGTTTAAAGCAACAATATTAGTGGATGATGTGGATGTGGTTGTAGTGGCAGAGTTGGGTGTTGGGATCCCATTACTTGATGACATCAATAGAATGTTCTTGTGAGGAGTGGAGGTGGAGTGGCACTCTTTCATCATGAATCTAAATGTGGATGGCCTAGCTCAACATTGACACTGGGTGACCATCAGCTACAATTTCTTGTGTCGAAGGCTAGGTCTAAACGAAGTAGTGGGATTTCAGTGGTGCCGACAGTTTGTGGACCTACTGGAGTCTACAAGATTCTATGATGAAGAATACTGATGGTCGAGAATGGAAGGGCGGAAAATGGTATTTTTCTCAAGCCCGGAGGCCATCGTTTATTAGTGAGGTTCACACATGAGATCGCCTGTAGGGTTGGAATTTTGGTTGAATTTTGTTTGTTTGTAAAGGGTATGTAATGTCAATTGTGATTCACCCAACATCTATGTGGGCAGAAACAATTGTATAATTTTTCTTATTATTATAATCCATGCAGCTCTGTTGCATTCTACGTATAAAAAAAATTAAACCATTCCATAAAAATATAATATAATTTTATTTTTCTTTCACTAACTAAAATTGCAACTGCATAACTGAATACATAAGCATTTCATAATAAACTCATTTTTATTTTTGAACTAATTTGTTTTTTTTTCCTTTTACATCTTCAACATGAATGATTGCAAATAAATAACATATAACATTTTGAACCATCAATTTTGAGGTTCTATTTACCTCTCTTGCACTCTTAGGATCATTCATGTAAAAGGAGAGAGATAGAACCCTAAAATTGAGGTGGTTCACTCAAATAGAGGAATGTATGATGTGATTATGACTAAATGCAATGATTTAAATGCAATAAAATAATGAAATTTATTGATTATTGAATGGAAACTAAAGAAATTCAACTTGTTTGAACACACATTGTGTAATGCAAAAACACCTAGACATGAATGCAAATTATAATAGAAATGGATGAAACTGAAATTGTGCACCTGAGATCTTGCTAGAAATTGGAAATGACATCAAAAATGCTATTGATGCTAATTTTTAGGCTTGGTGGGACTCATTTTCCATTCTGGGCGAATTAGTCCCAGATCTGTGAAACTATTCTGGAGTCTGTTTTGGACAAATGGGTATCCAAAAATGCAGAAAACCAAATCAGGCCCGAAAGTGGAACTCATTCACTACCCATGGTGAATGAGTCCACTATTGAATTTTTGAAGATTCAAAGATGGAAATAGGAGCCTTTGATCTATACTTTATGTTTCTCCAGGTGTTCAGTTCTGAAACTATCAGATTCGAGCCTGAAAGTGACTTTTTATGGGTATTTTGACTTATCCAATGAAGGCATGACTTGAACAAATTTGCAATACAATCTTCAATGATTTCTAAACCTCCAAGATGTCTAAATCTACAAACACACAAGAAGAGAAGAAGAAATATTGGATGTTAGGGCATGGGGGTTTGTTTTGGTCAAACCCATTTTAGGTAATTAAACCAAAATGATGAAAGAATGTAATGAAACATACAACAAGGGTGATCCCACAATAGTGGTTCACAATTTTTGGCCAAACTGGATACTCAAATAATTTTTTTTAACTAAATATTCACTTTCGGGCACATATAACAGCTAAACCATGAGGAGTTTGAAAATGATGCAAACTATAGTTTGGTGGAATTTTTTTTGTAGATTCTAAATACATTTTTTTCAAAAATTTTGGAATTAAATTGCACTTTTCTTCCATCTCCCTCAAAAACTAGTTTTGTTTTCAAAAAACAACATTTTTAAAAAGTGACACTCACCCTATAATGCATAAATTTCTTTCCATGAAGGATAAAATTCTAATTCTTTCAAATTTAGATTTGCAACTTTGATATCTAGTGCTTCCACATGGTTAGACAGTTTTTAATTGAATATTTTTTCTTTAATCAAGTTTCGAAGTCAAACCAATTACAATTCAAACATACTGCAACCATATAATGTGTAACTTTTTTTGTATGTATTGAAATTCAATTTTTTTTGTTGGATCAAGGACTTCAATATCTAGTGCACTCATATTTTTCAATTTTTTTTTTATAATCTACTATTTTTCCATATGTGCAGAACAAAGAGCTTGATTTTTGGTGAAAAACCTATGTTTAATAAAACTAAATAAATAGATACATAATAAAACCAAAACATATTAAAGTTATATTCGTTGGATAGCTCGTTCTGAGGACTACCTGATTCTAGTTGTTTCTATGAAGTATCCACCATTTTCATCTTCAAACTGAGCTTCAAAGTACAAAAATTTTGATTTTTTTTGTGAACAAGGTCAAAACTCAGGAAAAGGGGGGGTTCGAGCAAACCAGGGTTGATTCGAACCTGGTTCATACAAATCCCTTCCATAAAGGGGTTTCCATTTTTATTTGGCTAATTGGTTGTACATGCATTAAATGGGTTCACTCAAACCTTGGTTTGAGTGAACGTTCAACCAACTAGTTTGTTTGATCCCCCAAAATGAAATTTTTGGCATGGGGTCATTTTTTATAATTTTTCCTTCCTCATTCAAATTGTAAACCACTTTTGTGGGTTTACCCACAATGGAGTTATTACCTTACCATGATGATTGATCTTGAATTTCTATAGCAAAACATGAATAATCTACCCTTGAATGTCTTAGGAAGTTATCTTAATGACTTGCAATGATGAAACCCTAACTTGCTTGACTTGATAGAGAAGATAGATGAAGAATGAATGATGAGAGATGTTTGAATGAGTTAATGAATGTAAATTAGGGCTTAGAGACTTGATTTTATAGTAAATTCACCTTATTTTCCCATAAATTGGATCCCCAAGGTCGACATGAAGAAAAAAAAACTTAAATTCCAAAATTTCTCACTCAAAAGTAAAAAATGGCCTAAATGGGACTCATTTGCCACCTTGGAAAAATCAGTCCCATTTGGCAGGGACTCATTCGCCACAGATGGTGAATTAGTCCTAAGGGTTCCATTTTCTAGCTGGATTGTTGGGGAATGCATAAATTGGGTTTAAATGATGACTTTGTCAGTTATTTGATCAATTTATGCCTTGAGATGCATAATATGGGGTAATAGGGGCCTATTAGTGATGATGTAAGGGTCAATTAGGGTTGGGACACAAAATCCAATGTGAAAGTGTGATTAGATACACTTTACAACATTAAAATGAGGTCCACATAGCCTAGAAAGACACAACATCCAATATGAATGTGTAGGACACATTAAAACACTAGATTAACATTAAGTTTATTTTACAAGCCTTCATTAAATACATTTATAATGTTGAATTAAGGGAAAATGGTTTCATTAAGTCTAGAGATGGGTGAAAGTATTTTACAACACTTTACAACACCTTTACGAGACATTGTTAAATGAATTTGAAAGGGTCCAAGACCTAGTGTAGATGTGAAAAACACCTCACAACACCAAATCAAGGCCTCATGAAGTCTACTTTTTCATCAATTATTCCCAAAATCAAGCAAGTTTCCTTTTTTCTATGGTACACATTTATCATTTAACAAACAAGGTTAGAGATCCCATATCTAGATAATCTTTGTCTCACAAGACTTGGTATGTCATCTACAAGAGGGAGAGCATCACCTAGGTGCTTTACCTCCAATCGTAGACTGACGGGCCCTTGCACACCTTCCTAACTAGAAGTGTCCCTACCCTTCAATGAAGAGTATAGTTAAGAACCCCCTCGTATTTCCATATAAGCTTTGGTGTTGTGCCCTACTTAACCAATATCATCAAATAACTATGGATACCTTCCAACTATAAGTGACAACTTTGATTAGTTAAGTATCCAAAACATAGTGAATCGACAAGTGCAAGCAAAGACTATTGCACTCACGTTGGCCAAAGTATTTGAAATAATATTCAACCACAACTTATGAGTGGAGTTAGTTGTTCACCTACCCTACTTGACTTGGAGAACCTTATATGACCTTGTATTATCCCAAACTTACTGCTTGACCAAGTTTTAACTTATCATACAAAATTTTCTTTTAAAAAAGTAATGTCTTCATTAAAGTTATTATTCAACTAGATTGGTTAAGTCTTCTTGAATTTTGAACGCCCATGTTACGTTCACATAATGAATTGGACCTTGGCAACTGCCACTTGTTCAATTCCTTAGTCAACTTGACTAGTTATATTTTCTGACTTTGAATAGCCAAGTTATGTTCCCATAACTTCTTGGGACTTGGAAACTGCCACTTCTTCAATTCCAAAGTTTTAACCATGAGAGTATCTTCCCTCCCATTCTATGTATAAATGGTTGATACTAATGACCTCCTATCATTGACTAGATTCACTTGCTCACAAACTAAAAGTACTGACAAAATGTTCAACATATATATAATAATTAAGTACTAATCTTAAACTAAAGATTCCTTCTTCGTAATAAACTCAGATGTCTAGTGTTTGGTTTTATTATAGAATCCTTTCTTAGAATGTGAAGATTCACTAAGTAAATAACTCATTTTTCCCTTGTTAGTTATTTTTGACTTGAACACTAGAGTTACTTTCATGTAACTACTTGGGTCTTGGCTACAACCACTTGCTCAAATATTAACCATAAACCTTGAGAGCGAATACTCTCGAGATATAGACTTTAAGAAAATATTGACACATAATGACAACTTCTTGACCTTCCTAGTCATAATATAGTATAATGATTATATATACAAAATCCCCACATTAGTGGTTAGATCTCCATTAAGAATATAAATTTCTTAGGTTTTAGTCTTTCATGGTAAACACTCTAGTCTTGTTTACTAAGGACAAAACAATTGTAGACCAACTAGTCCAATCTCTAAATAGGTTCACATTCTTACATGCCTACTTACTAAGATCGATATTATGACTCGTTTGTTAAGTATCTTGGATGTTGAATTCCCTTATTATATTCTTGTAACATCTAGGGTCTACACTACCACCTCAAATTCAATTCCTAACATGAACCATAAGGTTTACCTTCTCTCCTATTCTTAGGATTCTTTGGCAAATAATGATGACACTATGCCATCACCAAGATATTCACATGGTCATATAGAAGGTAATGACAAATTACAACAATCATGCAATGAAATAATAATAATATATAAACCAAATAGAGGATTTCTCCCTCTTACCCAAATTTCAAACTTCCAAAATTGTCTGAAGAGGTTCAATTTTACATCAAGTCTATTGTACGAAATGATGTAATTGCTCTCCAAGCTCTTTGGAATCAATCTGTATCATACTCGTCTGTAATAATATATTTCTTTGTGTAGCATTTCCTATTCGATTGACCAACTACAATTGTATTCAATTATCCTTTTGTTTGATTTAACATCACTCCTACTATGTGGCAACAAGCTTCTTCTACAATAATGACACCTACTTTTATTTGTTCTAGGTCATATGGATACAAAAGTGTGTAGTACCATGGTACTAAATATCTTGTACTACACATTACAATTATGAATATTGTATCAAATCTTTGAGACCATTCAAGTATACATCTAAATTAAATGTTTTCTATTGGTTAATTTGTTACTACTGAGGAAACACTTTGTCAAAATAACATTAAAGTGGATTAGTTGAATCCTTTTTTTTTGGTTTCTTTCAAGATTATTGTTTTGAAAGTGTTGTTTTCAATCTTTGAAAATTCTTTTTTATTTTTAATATATGCATTTTTTCAATAAAATAGTAATATTAAAGTGGACTATCCATCAATCAATCTCTATTACTTTGATTTGAAATATTATTTTATCAACTATTTAATTGGTAGGAATAATATTTCCACAATTCATTAGCCTAAGCTACATGGAGTTGAATTGATTATTTTCTTAAGTCATTCAATCTATAGCCTTTAGACTACAATCTGATCTTGTTAGGAGACTAGCCTAGAATACTAGCAAGATACACTCAAATTTGGCATGCTTTTAGAGTGGAATATTATATTTAATATTTTTTAAAGACAAAAAAACTACTATGTTTTAAAATTTTATTGTGGAAAAATTCTTCACTATGTATATTAAAGTTATTATTTGCTATAATGTCATGCTAGAAATACATGTCAAGGCTAAAACCTGGCTTAGAAATTTTCTCACTTGCAAACTCTCATCAAGCATTGTGTTAATGACCCTTGAATGGTTTCTTATGTGTTTCCTTCTCTTGCAAGAAGGGATGTTTCTCTACCTCATGACTACCTTTGTGGTTACAACCATAGCTCAAGACTTGGCTTACATGGTTCTCCCCATTACAATTTTCATGATTGGTCTCACTCACCACATGACATTCTACCATTTCCCACCATTGTCATTGTGGTTGGTCTAATAGTGCAAAATTTCCTTGCTTGGATGTGGCAATTTCCCCTGTTCATGCTAATCCTATTAAAGAAGTGGATAAAGATAGAGACGATAGCATTATAGGTTGGAAGCATATTCTAGATGGCCAAGATCTCTCAGATGGTTGGGGTCCTCCTCCTAATAAGGATGCCCCCTTCTCTTGCTCAAATAATCTTAAAAAAATAGTGCTTTGACCGTTTTTCATTTTTTTAAACTTAGATCATAATATATGTTTACATTCCATTTACTTTTTATATGAACAATATCTTATATTTTTATTTCTAAACAATAAAAATATATGACACTCATTATCATTAAAATGAAATATACGTCAAAATATTAAAACTATAGATATATACCCAATCATATATATAGTTTATAGCCATCAAATTGGAAACCTCGACCTAAGGCTCTTGACTTTTTTGGAAATCGACCACTTACAGTGTTTATAATAGAGATGATCAAAACCTTAAACAATTTCTACATAGTAAACACTCTGGAAAAACAAAATATACAATAAAAACTGCTTTAAAAAATAAAAGAGGAAACACAAATACTTTTACGACGTTAAGGAGCATCGCGGGGCAATCGAATTACTGACTTCGAGGAAAAGGGTAACCACAGATATCACCAGGACATAATAATAAGCCCATGAGCATCAAGTGGTGGACATTCTGAATTGACCAAAGCCATTTTAAGACTCACTAAAGGAAAAGAAAAACGTCATCAGAATTCATTAAAGACTTAAATTGTCCTAAACTAGATGGAAGGAATCAAATTTTGGCAGTGTGCTATCTTCGTAAAAACTATAATACAAAGCCAATTCTCTTATTGTTTCATGCTCTACCTCCCTACAACTATGAGTAACCAAGATATTTTCTTGTGTTTATTTCATTTTATATTTACTTCTAGATTTGATTTTGTTCTTTATACTTTCAAGTTATCACGGTCTTGCATTGATCCTCTTTCATTTTTGTGTAAGAGTTCTGTTGAATAGTTATGTAGTCTGCAAGTTTTCGAGGCAGTTTATGTGGGTATGGCAAGCCATTTATACTTATCTACAGATGAAATAAATAATTCAACTTATTGTCATATGCACGAAACAAGATAGGCGGTCATAGACAGGGTACAAGAAAATGGGCTTGTTACTCTTTCTTTTTTTCTCTTTTATATTGATGGTGTGTTGTGTATGTATATTTCACTTCAATATGATTAATGTACCTGTCAAGTTACAGTAAGTTAAAGTATTACTAAGATTCTGTTCTACGTACTGTAGCTCTCAATCTTGACTGCATTGCACTAATACAAGTTGAACAGTTTTCTGGGAAAGAAGCGTAAGCTTTCTTTTGTCTTTTTTTTTTGTTAACTTAACATTATATAAGTTTGGAAGTTAAATGTTGGGTTAGTTTTAAATGTGGGTTTGACTACACTGCACTATGTAGTTGGTTCTTGTACAAGAACTCTAATGTATAAATGTTGCTTATTACATTTATTTTTTTAAGTTGTATATATTTCTTTTGAATTTTTTTTAGATTTTTACTATATGTTATGATTTTCTATGGATAATTGTGTTCTTTATCATCTTAAATCATTCTAGTTATCAAAAAAATGAGTATATTGATTGATTTGATGGAATGATCATACTGCTTTGAATTCTTCAAAATCATAGTGCATCACATATAAGTATTTGTTCCTTTTTATACTTTACTTTTGTAAGTCTTTGTTCAAGTGTTGTTCTTATTGTTAACAACATAATCCTTGGGGTATGCATTGTTCTTATCATTAACTCTTTTCTATCCTTGTCATCATCAATTAATCAATCTATCTATCAATCAATTTTTAGTTTGAATTGGAGCATAATCTTTGTTTTCTTTTGGTTTGTTTTGCATTCTTGCTTGTTTCTTATGTGTGTTATAATTTTTTGCATTCATCATGGTCTTTGGATGCTTTTTCCATAGAGGCATCATGGTCTTCAATATCTTGGTGTTATAAGGCATATATGTTTGTGATTGACCCTTTTGATCACATACTTGGCACATTTTCATCTTGGTTTCACATACCTTGGTAGCTTAACGTCAAGTACAATATCAAATATAGGTTTCTTATGCCATTTCAACATGATTATCATCCATCCTCCCTCTCCATCCATACCTTCACCATCCCTAGCTTCTTCCATCCTTTATCCTCTAACTCTCCCATCAATTTTGAGAACATACCTATGTTCTTTGAACTTGCATGTCATCTCAAGGGAGCATACGTAAATCCCATCCTTCTAGTGACTAGGGCATCATGGCACAAGTCCTTATCCCTTCCTACCCACTATGTTTTATTTTATTTTTGAAATGATGTTACTTCTCTTAGTCACAACAACATCTCAAAGAAGGGTAAAATGTAGAAACCAAAAATCTTACCTTACCCAGCCACACCTAATTTTATCCTATAGTTAAGCTATTAGTTAAATAAATATTATTGATTTATTTATTTTATTTATCTCATCACCTTTATCCCACCTTCTCCTAGCCAATTAATTAAATAAATATTTATTATTTATTTAAATAATTTATCCATTACCTTTATCCCCAAATCCTCCAGCTAAATTAATTAATTAATTTTGGCTAATTAATCCCGCCACCTTTTCCTCTAATATTTAATTCCACTTTATCCCTCAATGCTTGTCCATTTTATACTAGCCCTCCATATTTTCACATGGATCACAATCTAAAATCATTGTCATGTGACAAGTGTCCCCTTCACATGTCTAACTAAGACTTTGTCTAGATTCATTGAACCTAGACACTTACCAAAATTTAAACTAAATTTTCATCGCATCTATTCATTTCATATCACACAGGTCTTAATCCTATCCATTTACATAAGGATGTTTCCCTAATCCATTCCTAAACCTAGCCCCTATTCCTCATGTGATACTTGTCGCATGACTACAACTTTAATCTAAATCATAATCCTCAATCAATCATATCCATCCATCAACCAATGCATCTTGGCCCTTGATTTATTTCATAAAATTTCTGTAAATGAGAATCCTTAGATCCCATTTGCAATAATTTATTCTCATCCTACTCTTATGTTGTCATTTTCTATCTACTTCTTCCATAGGTTAGCTTATCTTCATCATATACTCATCTTATCTGTTTTATCTATCATCATATCAATCCTATCATCATGTTGTTGGCTCCTAAAGAAACCACACTCCTCTATCAACACATCAAAATAGAAAATCAAGTGGAGCTAGGGTGCACTCTACTTCAGCTCTATCTAAGGAGAAAGAAGGGATTTAGGTAAAGGTATTATTTGTATTGCATTATCTTCCTTGTTATTTACCTTTAATAATTTTTTGTCTTCATAAGTTATATAAAAAAATTCTAGAGCCTTCTATTTATATTCAGTTCTCATTATATTGGATCAAATTATGTTCAATTGAAGGGAATTTGATCAAGATCCCCATTTTCATTAGGTGTCACATATATAGTAATTATTTTCAATGTATCCTAAGTGATTTGGAGCATGATTTATGTTGACATGTTCATTTTGACCCAAAAATGAGACTAACTTATGTGCTTTAAGCCATTATATTATGAACCTATATAAATAATAAAAATAACAAAAGAATTAAATGTGAGGTCTCTTAGCTCAATAAAAAAATCTAATGTATTTAGAATATAGCTCTAATATTGAGGTAGGGAACACCATGTAGTAGCTATGTTGAAGGGACAATCCTTCTAATAGAGAATAAACTCTAATTATAATATCTAAGATGAATGATTTAGACAAATGGTAAGTGTTACAATATATAATCTTGCTACTTGGACACCACTATTATCCCATGGGTGAAATAGAAACTTATATTCTAATTAAATAGTGAGATGACTTACAAAACATGTACCTACATCTTATTTTTTAATAGATGGTACACCATAATACTACATATCTAGATACATTTCTATGGCATCCTTGAAACATGAAAAGAAATACATATTTTACTCAACTACATATCATTTTATAAAATATAATAAGTATAATAAAATAGTATATTTGTATTACATAACTAGATATGTTGTTCGCAAATATTGAGGACCAAATTGAAACTCGTCTATGCAATATCTTCTTCTTTCACTGTTTTTTCAAGTTGCTCAAAGACAAACCATCATAAACATGAAATTAAAATTGTCATCACTACACATGATCACTGATAGTTACGAGGAAGAAAATAAAATTGGTGGAAAACCATTGAGACCACAAATCATGATCTGCAAAACTAAAATATTCTTTTACATCGTTTCCACCAGTGAAATTATAAGAGAGAAAAGAATCATTGAACTTAGGCTGAAAATAATTTTCTCTATCATGTAGACAATTTTTTTTCAAAAGAAACTTGGATAAATTATTCTCATCCAATTGAAATAAATCATACCATTGTATGCATTTATCCTTCAAATGTATTCATGTATCTATTTCCTTTTCATATTTTTCGTTCACATATGATTACAATAGAATTTAACAATTGACCCCTCAAAGTGGCATTGTATGGTGTTGACCTACCTCAAAGGAATATTGTTTTAATGAATATATTACATATTCCTATTATTAATGTGAACTTCATAACAATTTTGCATGTTATGTAAATATAATTTTACATTAGTGTTGCATTTAATATACAACACAAATGCATGGACTCCATGTCCCAACCTCTTAATAGTTGGTTGTGAATTATGACAAAGTAAGAGTATACAATTATATGTATGTATGCCAATTTTACAAGAAAAATATTGTGAGGGATAAAATTTAAACAAATAATTTAAATTAATGCAAAAAAATATATTTTTATATATCAGATGGAAAGAACTTAGGTATTGAGTAACTCTAATAATTGTGATATTACCACAAGAACCAAGGCCAAGACTTGGCAATTGAATTTTCTTGTCAAGAAAATTTTGGTAATGGTTTTATTAATGAGCCTAAGCTACATGGAGATGAATTGATTATTTTCTTAAGTCATTCAATCTATAGCCTTTAGATTACAATATGATCTTGCTAGGAGACTAGCCTAGAATACTGACAAGATACACTCAAATTTGGCATGATTTTAGAGAGGAAATTTATATTTAATATTTTGTAAAGACAGAAACACCACTATGTTCTAAAATTTTATTGTGGACAAAAGCTTCTCTATGTATATTAAAGTTATTATTTGTTGTAATGCCATTCTAGAAATACACATCCAATATAAAAAGTGGCTTAGAAGTTTTTTAACTTGCAAACTCTCATCAAGCATTGTGTTAATGACCCTTGAATGGTTGCTTATGTCTTTCCTTCTCTTGCAAGAAGGGATGTTTCTCTACCACATCGGTACCTTTGTGTTTACAACCATAGCTCAAGACTTGGCTCACATGGTTCTCCCGGTTACAACTATACTGATTGGTCTCACTCACCACATGACATTCTACCATTTCCCATTGACATTGTCATTATGGTTGGTCTGATAGTGGAAAATTTCCTTGCTTGGATGTGGCAATTTCTCTTATTCATACTAATCCTATTAAAGAAGTACATAAAGATAGAGATGATATCATTATAGGTTTGAAGCATATTCTTGATGGCCAAGATCTCTCATATGGTTGGGATCCTCCTCTTGATATGGATACCCCCTTCTCTTGCTCAAATAACCTTAAAAAATTAATACTTTGATAGTGTGTTCAAATTCCATCCACTTTTTATATGACCAATATATTATATTTTTGTTTCTATACAATAAAAATATATGACACTAATCATTATTAAAATGAAATATTCTTTAAAATATTAAAAGTATAAATATATACCCAATCATATATATATATATAATTAACTTACATGAATAATAATAGAGATGATCAAAACCTTGAACAATTTCTGCACAAAATATACAATCAAAAACTGCTTTAAAAAGGAAATAGTGGAAACGCAAATACTTCTACGACGTTAAGGAGCATCTCCGGGCTATCGAATTAGTGACTTCGAGAAAAAGAGTAACCAAAGATATCGCCAGCACATAATAATAAGCCCAGCATCAAATGGTGGGCATTCTGAATTGACCAAAGCCATTTTCAGACTCACTAAAGGAAAATAAAAACGTCATCAGAATTCAATAAAGACTTAAATTGTCCTAAACTAGACGGAAGGAATCAAATTTTGGCACAGTGCTATCTTCGTAAGAACTATAATACAAAGCCCATTCTCTTACTGTCCTCATGGACCGCACCATCCATGAATAGAGCTGTTCATTGATTCATGCTCTACTCACCT